>VUJU01001702.1:15243-34394 GCA_009835225.1 Aphis craccivora
TATTTGGAATGCCCCGTAACGCCACGGATGCACGGCCGTATCGCGTGAATCTCATTAATCTAAATTAATCACATAGATTTATATAGTAACTATAAAAAAAAAAAAAAATAAAATAAAAAACTATAAAATATACTATAAAATTGATAAGAATGATAACATTGTTTGCACTCTTAGCAAATGGCGGCTAGGAATCATTGAAAAAGTCTGAGTCGACTATATAGTTACTATATAAATCTGTGATTAATCATTACTGTACAATGAAAAACCACAGATATATAAACATCTGTGTTAAAAATCGATTTTAACCATAGACCTTATACTATTATAATATTATTATATTATATGAGAAATATTAAAATGGGTGGTGAAAAAGATGGTTTATGTTTTCGTGACTAGAGTACCTCAAAATTAAGTCATGTACTGAAAATGCCAATTTAAACAATTGGTGTATATTTCAAGTTTTTTCGACTAGTAATTTATAACTATAACAAAAATTTTAAATTGTTTGATAGTATTTTAGTTATTTTAAGAATGAACTTTGGATTTTGAAAAATTTAAAGTAAGGATAAAATTATTTTAATTGGCCAATATTCAAGTTCTTTTATAATTACTGTAAGCCAAACTTATGCAAAATCTTGTATTTAATTTTCAACTCTAAGCTACTTAATATTATACATATTTACTTCAAAATCATATACAATATTCATTATTTTTTAGAATTTTTGTAAATATTTGAACTTTAAATAACAATAAAAAAAATTATGCTTTTGTAATCTTATAGTTTTTGAATCACTTTAAGAATAACTTATGAGGAACATTGTATTAGATTTTCAAATATTTTGACATAGATAAAAAAATGTATCGATATTTATAGTAAAAAAAATTACACAAACAAATATGTCAAATGCCTATAATAGCTTTAAAATAAGCGAAATATTTAGTAAATTAAATTTTATAAAAAAAAAAATACAAATCTAAATAACTGGCGTAAGTTTTTAATTATCTACGACTTGTTTTTTTCGTGGTCACTGATATTAATAAATACCGATTATGGCCATTAACAATATTACGTAACCATGTACAACCGATTGCTATAAACAAACACTGATTTGGAATTTTTCATTTGTCATGATGGTTAATAGTCACTAAATGATTTATGTTTGAGATATTTTATTAAGGTATTATAATAATCATAATAATGAATCCAATAAAAATAATATGTCTCGCCAGTGGTATGACAGTAGGCTTAGGCCTACTGTACTACCGTTATACAAAGCGTTTGGGTAAGTGTGTTTAAAAATTTTAGACATTGTAATAGATGACTTAAAACTAAATTTTAGGTTTATTTTGTTAGTATAAATTTGTTAATATAACTGCTATTTTAATTTTAATAAGAATTTAAGATTTTTGTATCTGATAAGATTTGTATATACCTTATATTTTTAAGAGCTAATTATCTATAAGTATTCTTGTTTTTTCTTTCAATGTAATAAATATTCATAAATTGTGAATGTGTTAATAATGATGACTTAATCTAATTTTAATACTTACTGATAAACTATTATTTTTTTTTATTTTAAAGTTAGCAATAGTCATTGCAACCAGTATAAAATCGGAAAAGAAGTTGAAACTTTCGAACAACAACCACCACCGTCACAGCAACAACAGCAGCTAACGGTGCCGCTTGCGGAAAATCACGTAACTATTCTAGTAAGCTTGTTATTTTTAAAATAAGTTTCAATTGTATCGTAAATATTTGTTACATAATATGAAGTATCTATTCTTATTGATTTAGGGTAAATATATACAATATTAGTCTTGTTAATATGTACTTTTTTAAATTTAAATATTTCTGCTTTTAATTAGCTTATAATAAGTTTTAAAATTAGTTAATGGTCAAATATTAAATGTATAGGATTATTAATTGTTTCCGGTAATTTATAAATTCATTGAGTGATTTTTTTTGCAATTTCATAAAAAATAGTTACTACTTAATAGATTTGAGCAATCCATATGATTTTTGGATTAAAGATTGTAAATATTATTCCAGAGGTTTCTCCCATTAATGCGAGACAGATAAGCTTAAAATTTGTAGTGGTGTTGTAAATTCAGTGTGGTTGAAGCAATTATTGTCGCCAATAATACTTATTATCTTATGTATTTCTTTTTTTTTATTTATATTTTTTTACAAATATTATACAATGTGTATAATTAATAAAATTCGAATATAGGCTAAAAGTACAATTGACAAGAACATTATTGTGATGGGAGAATATTATTTTTATATGAATATAAAATTCCCAACATGATTCATATTGATATAATAAATTATGTAAAAGAAAAAACAATTCAAGTATTTAATTAAGAATCATAAATCAACAAATTAATTATATTTCTTTTTAAAATTTCAATGTATCGTAAATGACAACTTCTAAACCCAACAATTAATTTGATGCCATATTTATTATATCATCTGACCAGTAGGATTCTATACATTTACACAAATTTTGTGTTTATTTACAGTCTAAGTCAGTGATATTTTGTCATAATTTGTGATGGATGGTTCCATAACTTTTTTGTAACTACATAAACCTTAGCAGATCAAACACTATCCTCTTATAACAGCAACATTAATTAATACAGTTTAAATATTTGTATTATTTTTATTATTTATGGTAAACTGTTTTGATGTATTATCTGCTAAAGTATATGTGTCTAACTGAAAATACTTCTTCGCCGCGTTTATAAAAATTGCTTATATTGTCTCATTGGCTATATAGAATGAACGGATAAAACATGATGGAGAAAAATTAATTAATGAGGAGACTGATGTAATATGGACAGTAAAACGTAGTATGTCAATGTTTTTAAAATCAAGTTATTGTTATTTTAGTTAATTTATTGTTTTAAATTAAAAAATTTATTTTTATAACAGAAATTATAAAGGAAGAACGAAAGAAGCGACTGAATGCTCGAATACGTTCCTTAGTATATCCAAAAAGCCCATTGATGGTGTTCCATGAGTTGTTCAGGGATGTACCAATTCATATACAGCAGCATCATGGCGACGAAAGTCATAATATAACGAGTTATACAGCTACTCTTGAAGTAAGATATAATTTTATTTTATGCTGTGTTAAATAATATACCTAAAGATTAACAATAATAATTCTTTAAAAAAATGTAGATTGATGGACAAACATATTCTGGAAATCATACTTCCAAGGCTGAAGCCAAGCAGGAGGCATGTCAACATTTCTTTCGTGATATGTTGGCAAACAAAATCAATGAGCCATCTGGTAATTTAAAAGTGTTTAACTTTTAATGTTGTTCGTATAATATATACGGGTTTAATTAATTCCGTTATATATTAAATTAGAAAAAAATAAAGAATATTCCGAGATGGATGTTGGAGACAATGATACAAAATCAAAACCTAAAGGACCCCCGCAGGAGGATTTCCCGTGGTCATATTTTGCTGCATTAGCTATGCACAATTTAATAAACCAATGGGAAATAAACCCTGTTGTTAAAACACATAATTATGTACAAGATGAGTCAACTGTCATCAAGTCACAACTTAAGGTGAATTAACATGTATTTACTAATAATTACCATTATACTCTAAACTAATATTAATTGTTACAAATTGATTGATTTTGTGTTGGAATAGAAGGTAAAATTATAGAGTTTTATTAAAACTAGTGTTAATACGTCAACTTGGCAAGATTTTTATTGATTTTTTTTTGGTTACTATTATTATTATTAGAATATTAGTTGTTTTATAAAATTTGAAATATTATATAGTGTATACATATTGTCTATAGCAATATTGTTAAAAAATATATATATATAATTTTTTCCGCGTCTTAAATATTTATGTTACCTGTGATATTTAAATTCATACACATAACACATTATATTATAATTTTTTAACCTAATTTCTTTTATTTTAGACTGATGCGATATTCAGAATAAAAGATAATATGATAGATAACGCGCGAATGTGTCGTCTAGTATCTCCCAAAAGCCCGTTGATGGTGTTCCATGAGTTGTTCAGGGATGTACCATTTCATTTACAGCAGCATCATGGCGTTGCAAGTCATAACATAACGAGTTATACAGCTACTCTTGAAGTAAGATATAATTTTATTTTATGCTGTGTTAAATAATATACCTAAAGATTAACAATAATAATTCTTTAAAAAAATGTAGATTGATGGACAAACGCATTCTGGAACTCATATTTCAAAGACTAAAGCCAAGCAGGAGGCATGTCAACATTTTTTTCGCGATATGTTGGCAAACAAAATCAATGAGCCAACTGGTAATTTAAAAGTGTTAAACTGTTTAACTTTTAATATTGTTCGTATAATATATATGGGTATAACTAATTTTGTTATACATTTAATTAGAAAAAAATAAAGAATTTCCCGGGATGGAAATTGAAGAAAAAAAAGGACCTCCTCAGGAAGATTTTCCATGGTCAAATTTTGCTTCATTAGCTATGTACAACTTATTTAATCAATGGGCAGTAAAGCCGAATGTCACGAGCAATAATTATGTTTAAGGATAATCAACTGTCAATGATAGTACAATTTTATAGTTTTATATTTATAATTATTAAATAAAAAAATGTTTGTATTTTTCAAAGTATCTTTAGTATGGATTTTTCTTTAGTAATATTGTTTTGATTCGCTTTAATTAAGTATACCAACAATCCTTAATTGATTTAAACACATTATCTTAGAGTTTTTCTAATTGCTGTGAATTTATGTTTTATTATTGGTATTATGTTTCTCTTACCTACATCATATTTATGAGTTTATATTGCTCTTTAGGTAGTGTGTAAGGCTTACTTACAGAGCTTGAATTATAGGATGAAAGAAGATTGGGTTCCCTAATTAAATGTTTAGATATTATGCTACGTTTTTTGAATAAAGTTTTATATAATAGTATTTAATAGTTTATTTCATTTAGGGTATTAAAAAAAAAAAAAAAATAAAAAAATACTAAATTGATAATTACTTTAATAAAAAAATAACTTACTATTACTTACAATTAAATTTTAATTTTATTTTAACTTACTGTATCTTATTGTTTATATCCTAGATAAAAAAATAAAATTATACTCCATGTACAGATTAATATTAATATATACATTATTACTATGTAAATATATTTATTTTTCGTTAATATTATTTATTTATATTTATTAATGTTTTGTTTGTATAAAAAAAATTTTATGTTAATTGTTAGGTACAAACTTAAGTTCATACATTTATAGTTACAGAGTTATGTCTATTAAATTCAAGTGTGTATATTAATAAACCAAAAGTTACCAATGAATTTGTTGAGCTTTTCAACAAAGACGAGAATTACAATATTTATGATGAAATTATTACATTTTTTTTTTAATATTATTATTAAACTAATACTAATATTCTCTTGGCTTAAAGTGAAGTTAAATTTTTTTTTTAAGAAAACTATTTATATTTAATGTGTTTAATTTTGTAATTAGGTATTTATAATTAATAATAACTTTCTTAAAAATAAAAATATTTAAAAAAAAAATCAATTGACAAGACACAAATAATTTTATTATTATAAATGTTATAATGCCTTAATTTCAGTAATTTAATAGTAAGTGATGTGCGAAGAGGTTATTATTTCAAGAATATAAGACGGAGAGAAAAACACAGTGAGGCCTCAAGAAAATTATTTTATTTTTTGTGATATCACTACATATTTTCGATAATTTTAAATAAGACAATATAAATATATCTAAAAACACTTTTGGATATTGATATCATTTATCAACATTTAAAATATATTCCCTTTTCGTATGGCGAACGACGATCGTACGAACGACAATAATAATATAATACACAAAATTATTGTAAGTAATAATATACAGGTATAATAATACCGAGAAAGCCACGTTAAATGAGCATGGGAATCGCTTTTTGTTGAAGTGGATTTCTATTTCTTATTTTCATTTTTTTTTTTGTTAAGTCAATACCGAAGTGATGACCATTCGCTATCAGTCGCTGTAAACAATAGCGTGTGTACGCGCGCGCTTTTGTTTCAGCGTGTGTGTATGTTATACCTATGTTATTAAAACGCATAAAGTTACCGCGCTTCCGGTAATTTCGTTTTAAATAGCAATTACCGTGTGAACCGGACTAGAAGGTCGCCCTAGCGGTCAACAACGAGGATGTGATGGAGGATCTAAAGTATCATACGCTCGCGCCCAGTCCGACTTTTCGATTTTTCTGAGATTTGCTCATTGCAGGATAATTATTATAATAATATTATGACAATATTATAATAACTATTATGGTATTACTTTATCGTATACGTATTATACGACTTTCCGTGATCGTGATCGTTTTCGCGTGCATTTAGTTTACGGTCCTCACGAATACCGCTCAACCCATGTGTACACTATGTATACATAATAAATCTATATTATATGTCTAACGTATCAATTGATGCCTAAAATATAATGTATGTGTTGTGAACGAAATTTCTACTTTTTTCTTTCATTCGACAATAAGTATGACTGTTATTATACATGTATAATATATAATATTAATAAACCACACCTGTATTTTTGATTTTAATTGGGTTAGGATTCCTAACAGTATTTGAAGACTTGAAGTGAATCGTCATTATACTATGTGTTTTTTTGTAACGCGCAGTGGCGATGAATGGACTATGTATTAATAATATATAAACTAAAATACGATAATTCATATTATATTATATGGTCGTTAGTCGTTACGTATAGGACATAGGTAATATATAGAAACCTATATCATAAATATAGATAGGTATTATATATAGTCGACAAGCTACATCAATCATTATTATTATTGATTATCGTGACTATAATATTATAATATAATATCGTATACTAGGACTAAGTATACCATAGTCCTTACGGGCTATACGCTTGCAGTAGAAACAGATTAAAGATAATATTATATCAATATGCGATTTAAATTAAATTTTTTAAGTAGATATAACAGGACAAAACGCGCGTTTGTCTTAAAAAAAATATTATTATTTGACTTTTGTTTTTGTGACAAATGTTTTGTTGTATGAATTGTTTAAAATAATTTATTTTGTAGTTTTCATGTGCACATAATAATAATATATAAGATCGATATAGATAAAACACCGTTCATAGTTTTTTTTTTTTTTAAATGTCCGATTTTTTTTTAATGGTTCGCTCATTGCGAAAAATATAGTATAAAGTTTATGGAACATTCAGTGAGTAAAACGTTTCATATCTCGTATTTACGTATAATTACAACTGTATGCGATTCTAGTGTTTTATCATTGCTCATTTGTCCCTATAAAATTATAAGCTTAAAAATTCTATAAACCGGTATGAATCAGTTGAATACTTGCATTCATATATGAGTAAAACAAAACAGTATCCAACATTTTTTTTAACACATTATTAAAATTAAACCTAAGATTTATACTTTTTTGAAAGTAAAGAGAAAAAACACTTAATATGGTATTCAAAATGTATAATAAACAATATATTTGTTGGTGAAGTGGTTGGAAAAAAACCATGGATCTTACTAGATGTGCAGACTAGGTAAGTAAAGATGGATCTCTCCTCTGTTTTTCAAAGAACCCAAAGAACAACAGTAAACTGCAATAAACTACACCGAGACAAACGAAGAAGTATGATGATGTTATCAGAAAAGACCTTGCGTGAGTTATACGATGAAAAAGAAAGAAAAAAGTTTTAATTATTTTTTGTTTTGATAATGATGATTAAGAATGTGTTATTAACGTTGTTAAATGTTATTTAATGTCGATAAATTTTATTTTTTATTTTTGTATTTCAAACTGTGTGTTTATATCAAGATGCATTGTGAATCACTATATCTGCGTTATCTAATGTATAATTTTACGCTTGAACGATTTATACTTTATTTATAATATACACGTAGCCTATAGCTATATATTTAATATAATATATAGTATATACTATATACTATATACTTCTTTTTTTATACTATATATAGGTAATTGATTAATGCAATATTATACGCTTTGAATCGTCAAGTATTATTCGTTGATCACGTAAAACCAATGGTTCTCTATCGGAAAGGATAGATGCACCTACATCTACATACTCAGCACCCTGAATTTCACCCACCGCATAATAATTATACGTCATCGTGAGTGCGCGGATAAACGCGATTTATATTATTAAACACTGCACTGCATTATAAAACTCATACACGCGTCTATCACGATCGATATGGACTCGGTGCACGGATTTTCAAATCGTGATTTGACGCGTAGGTTTCATTACACACACGATGCCTCTAGACCGCACATAATATAATAATATATTATGTATTATACATCTAAATATCTAATGTATATATTTAAGTGTACCCTATGGCACATGTGCGCGTTAATGGATCCGACCCGGACCCGTATTTGATTTTTTGCGGCGGTGCTTTTAATGATTTGAGGCCGCTTAAAAATGTGAATTATTTTCTCTGACAGATGTTCGACAATCTTCCTAATACTGCGTAGAGTATCGAAATCGAGTTCACACCGCCTCCATATTTAAGATGAGCGATATTGGCTGGTAAAAGTAACTTCAAACAAATGTAAAATATAATATTAAGAAAAATTTCCAATAGGAAAAATATTAAATTTATAAATTAGGTGAAAACTTGTTTAATACTATTATTTTAATGGGTAAATTATAGGTTTATAGGATATTTAACGTTAAGTTTGGATGTGACTCGTATTAAATACCATACATTTATTATAATAGATGTCATAATATAAATAATAATATTATATTTATCTTAGATGAAATAATAAAATAATTGATTATTCACATATTATACTTACCAAATATTTGCAAGGTTTAGGTTATTAATATAAAGAAAAAATATACTGCCAGATATATGATAAGTTTAACTGTGGAACCTCTACTCATTATTGTGGTTAGTCAATTTTTTAAAAACTTTTAATATTGACGATAATTATTATTCCTTATAAAGTTATAAATGTATGGACATTTTAAAAATAGTAAAAGTATAATCTTATGATAATTAACCACGAGAATAATTATTCATTGTTTCAAATTAACAACATTCAACCACGCTTAAGGACAATTTTCTACTCGATTTGTTGACGGTATAATTTGTTATATTTCTCGTTTTTATAAATATTATTATTTATCAATATAATGTTATATTGTCCATGTAATTACAAATTTAAATTAATAGTTTAGAGTATAATACACACTACATTTAAATGTTTGGTACCTATATTTTTCATATTTTAGATATTTTTTATTTTTCTTACTATAGTATGTTATTATGCATTGGGTTTTTTTAAGATATTGAATTCAGAGTTAATTTGCTTGAGATATTTTGACCCAGGTTACCAGGATGCTATTATATATGTATGCATATAATATTATAACAGGTACTGCTGAGGCATTGTGGGATGTGGCTGTGTAAAAGTGCGTGTGATTCTGTTATTATAGTAACCATTATAATAATATATAATGTTATGATAAATAATAAATTGCTAATTTATTGCCAAAGTCGTACTACGAGTGTTTATAAAACACTAAAGATTTTCAGTAAAATAAGGCGTCTACTTGCGACGAATCGAAAATAATAATAATATGTTGTCGTAAAGTTTTCCCAAACTTTCACTTGGATGTAGGACTTCACCGCATACATAGGTTTTTGACCAATTATTAGTCTTCTTTTTGTTTCTCTGAGCTAACAAGCCGCCGCGTGTCGAATACGTGTAACGACCGTTTTGTTTATTTATTATCATTATACATTATAATATCTCGGGGTACCATCTCGCGATATATTTCGTCCCAAGAAACGACCTGCTACGGCCGGCGTGGTATACTTACGCGTATAACGTATGATGCCTCTATATGTCTGTTTACACACCGAGCGCGAGCGTGCTCACACGACGTATATTTTTTTACCTTTTTTTCTATTTTAAATAGCACAGCTGCAGCTCGCAGTCGTCGTTATCGTTGTTGTCTTCGTTGCAGAGTACACTACGCACTACGCAAACACTCTGCTTCCGTGCGACGATAAAATATACGTCGTGTATGGTCGAGTATATCCTCGACCAATCAGAACACGTATATAAAGTATTAAAATCGTTTTGTATTTATGCTATACGTTTTAAATGATCACCATAATAAATTAAATTTTTTTTTTTTTAGACAATCGTTAAAATATTTAAGAAGGCATTATTTATATTATTTGTGTTTCAAAATATTATAATTGTTACGAATCATAAATAAATAATATTATGATAGAGGATAATTCGCATGACCATTTTATTATTAATAATTGTAATAATTGTGCGGGCAATATTAATAAAAATAAATAAGCCAAACCCATCAAATTGATTTTTTCATAGTTTGGCTTAAATATTAATTATAATACATATTTTAAAATTTAAATTTTAGCATGTTAGTATTAAATTATCCTTTTTTTTTATATTTATTTTCTATGCTGTATTCTAACGATTTCTACATTAATTTATCAGTGTTTCAATATCGAATTAATTAAAGTAATACTAAACGTACTAGGCTTGATAACAATTTGTTAATGATTGCTTTATATCTTTTTAGATAATCTAGACCTACTTATATACTTTTGTGAAACTCGTATGTTATTTGAATATCATAAAAACAAAATTCAAGTTTAGGCGCAGTTAAAAATGTGACTTAAATAGATTTTGTTGGCGGGTTTCATATAATCATATAATATATATATATTTCACTATAGTGTATAATACTGTATATAATAGTATTTATTTAGTTAAAAAAGTGGTTTGTCTTTCAAACTTATAAACATTTAATTTGAAATTAGGTATTAATTAAAAGAGATTCAATTAATATTAATAAAAATAATAATTCAATAAACATTGTATACATTATACATAGTATACATTTAAGTGCTATATAATTTTATCTAGAAAGTCGTATCATTATGATGAATATCGAATATAGTTAGTGGCTAATAAAGATGTACTTCTCCATAAATATCGCTTTTGTTAGTAGGTAGCTTACGAAGAAATATTAAATTTTGAATTTATTTTGAATATTTTATCAATCATACAGAGAAAGGATAGGAGTGCTGGAGTGTTCTAGTTGTGTGACTTACCTTGAGTCAAAAATTAGCAACACTTAAGATCTATTATTATTGCAATAAAAATACCAATTTAAAAATATTATTATAGATATTTTAAGTGACAAGTAGGCATATTGAATGTACGTGTAATCTAATCGCAACGAATTTACCATCTATACGTTTCATCGTGTTCGCACGAATGATGTGGGAGTTAATAATGTAATAAATAGTGCCAAAAAATGTCCGACTACAGACTTTTATGTACATAGAATAAAAGAGTAACCGGAAAAATTTTATGTCAACAATTGTGTACGGTATGGGTACAGTCACTCAATTTGCATAATATACCTACTATATCTATTATAGAGATAGAAATTTTTACGATAAAACCACAACGATTTTATTTTGATTATTTACGACATAGCAATAACACAACGGCGTAGAGAATAGTTCCGTCTACCTAGTTAAAAAAAAAAAAAACAACAACATCAACAACAAATATTTTGTCGATCCAACCGCGGTCGTGGTATCTATATAATATAATCGAATACATATTTAATACAATATATATGTGGTATAAATAATATCTATATACATATATAGACCAAATTTGACTATATCATGAATTCTAGACAATCAGATAATCCGCTCTCGCATAAAAATGGCATTCCTATAGATGCGGATGATTTTGTTATTCGGATGCCGTTGAGACTACTAAATAATCGGTCTTCTAGTGCACAATATAATACTAATAATGTCTTTTCCATGTCAAAAAATCGATTTAGGTATAATACGGCGTGTAATACAGCATTATAATATCGCTTCATCTATATAGGTGCCTAACTACTTACCAGATGTACTTATTATAATAACTACGCCCTACACGTATTATCATTATTGCTGTACACCAAAAGTGTCGTGTACTAAGTTTGCGAATGCTTAGATTAAAAAAAAAACATATCATGTTTTAAAAATCTCCACTAGTCGCCGTATAGAATAATTATATCGACGACAGCGAACGTTGAAATTAATTATGCTAATTGCTCGACTAAGTAAGAAAATGTCTCCTTACCGATGAGAATATAAAAACTCAGATACCTATAGAAAATACATAATTGTACCTAATTGATCGAAATGTGTGTCAAACGTACCGAAAACATTATTATATAGGTACTGTATAGTGTGTATTATAAGTATATGTATATAGTTTCAGAGACTTGAGGATATAAAACACGCAATCCGTATTTGGTGTTTTTACGATTTTACGAACCTAAAAATGAAAATATGTAAAAGTAGATCACCAGTCGTATACACAATCTGAGAAAATTTATGCTCGTTGTAGTGAATTATAATATCGTGGAAACGGAATAAAATACATAAAAATGAAGTATAAACACGTATTTACTTTTTTTTCTACACGCGCATGTAACATATATGCGTGTGATCTAGAGGAGATGGTTGTTTTCGATAATCTAAATTATTATGTAAACTCGTCCGGTTGTACGAGTACATAGCCTACAATCATCGTCCTCCCTGGCGTAAATTCATGTGTCCTCGAATATCCTATTGTTTTTTTTTTATGGTTTCACCCTAAAAAGAGCATACCTATTTTACGAGTGTCAATTTTACTTAAAAAGTACAGTACTTATATATTATGTATTAATACGGCTACTATAAAAAGTTTTATCTCGTATGACTTAGGCACATTTTTAATGCACCTTGCACTGTATACATTTGTAAATGTGGTTACTGTTAAATACCGTCGTAATATTTCTATTCCATCGATTTTCCTAGTAAACCAATTTTTTTTTTATGTGCACATATTACCACATTACCACAATTAATTGGGAACTTAAGTATTCAAAACAAGTTATAATATAATGCGTACATATAATATTATTTCTAAATTGTTATGTCGATTATTTCACTTACTATTATTAATTAAATTAAATAGTTTGTTAGAATGAAAATAATACATTTCATGAATCAAGGTTTATGTTATTCGTTATTATACAGTTAAGTGAAAAGTGATCAATAATCGTGTATTATCAGATGTTTATAAAAATCTTAAACTTAGGTATCTACAACTAAAGAAATTTGTGTAGACAATAAACATATAGTGTATATTCAATTTCCATTATTCAACAATATCAGTGGGGATAAGCACCAATATTTTTATGATTTAAAAATACCAATTTTTTTTAGAAATCCAGTTTTTAATGTATCATTATTCAATGCAACTCATGATAAAAAGATTTTGAAAAAATAAATAATTTTTTAAACTTTTGATATCTAGGTTGTTGTCGTGATGTCCTAAAGTATTATTCGTCGTGTTATAGTATAAACCAAATGATCGACTGCAGTTCATCATCCAAGGATGCTGACCTAGTCGAGACTAGCGCGGATTTTGAGTTAGGCTATAATAACACGTGTTTAAAATTGAACGAATTCTTGTCGCTAATCCTATATAATTTAGCCGTACAAAAATAATTGATTTTCTTTAGTCTCTCGTTCGTGTATTTGATTAGGCGATTTCGAACAGCATATTTCTTAGCCTCCGCTATTATTCAGAACTCGAGGCAGCGATGGTTTAAATGCAGCTGACGAGCTCTAAAATAATTTCTTCTAATGATCGGAAATATTTTTAACCGTTTGGAGGACTCCCATCATCGTCGATTATAATAGTGTGTTTGAAAATCATCTCTAATCGGCAGAGGAGCGGTCCGACGTAAAGGTACCTATGCGTATTTATATTATATTCACTGTACTATAATATCCAATAAGTAATAGAAAATTATCATTTATAATTAAATGGAATATCGGAATGCGATGGTTTTCACGTAGCTGAAGCAGTGTATGATGATAATAATATGGTAACGATTATAATAACCACAGGTACCGGCCGTTAACAAGGTCACGCGCCGAATATAATATGTATAGTACAACTTACTGTGAAAATATGATTAAAATGACGTATTTATAGGGGTATTTGTGGGGGTAGTAAACCTACAGCACGTGATCAAAGGTAATGCTTTGGGAAATGTTTAACGATTTACAAAAGTAATTTTATTTTGTTTAAATATTAATGAAAAACAAAATGTGAGTGAAAATAAATTGTTAATTATTTATTGAAAATAGAGTACTTAATCAAATAATAAAATGTTAAAAGTTTTGAGCTCATAATTTTTAGACATTTATTTTGTACATCAAAAATAATTACTCATTTAAAATATACATATTAGGTACCTATATATTCGCAAACACAAACAGTCGAGAAAGTTTATTTTATACAATGAATCCGATTTAATAAAAAAGGACTATTATATTGATGGATATAAAGCTAAAAGTATTGCTACTTTTAAAACTTACAAAACTCATAACTAAACTTGATATGAAAAAAAAATTTATTTTATTAATGCTCTTCATTGGCCGGAGAACAAATTGTTTTTTATGTTTATGGGCATATTATTGCTGTTACGTGAAATTTTTCATAAACTTTGATCTCCAAACGTTAGTACGTGACCCAAAATAGATTCGACAACTCTGGACTATGAGTTATATTATTATATTAGTAACAAAATCATGGCTCTCGGACACATAATATAGCTCGTTTTACTTTTGATGAGAACAAAGATGGGCCGGAAGAAAGGGAATCGCGGAGCCACGGCGGCGAGTGAAAGACCGGTTGCGTTGCCGTTCGAGAAATGGCATATAAGGGGGTCCACACCGGCTGAAGGTTCATTATTTACTCGATTCGCGTCCAGTTTTCCGGTAGTCTTCGTCGTCCGTTCGCTGACACCCACCGGGAACTCATACAACGATAGCAGCAGTATAATATTAAAACCGTTATATCAGTGGATCGTACGAGTGGTGCCGATATCGATAAATCGACAAAAATTTTATTTTTATTTTCATTCCGCTCTTCGACGCATTTTAAACTTACAATGTCTGCCGGAAAGTTCGTAGTGGTGTTCGCACTTGTGGCTGTCACGTTGACGGCCGGTTCGCCAATGTCACCGTCAATGCCTCAGCAGCCGCCTCCACCGTCCCGTGATCAGCAGGACGGCAACAACGACGTGAATCTGCAGCCGCAACACCACGATCTCCATCTGCAGCAGCAACACACCAAGCCGTCGTACATGATACGTGAGGACGAACTGGTGCGGAAGCTGAATGCCAAGTGCGGCGCCCGGGACGTGTCCAGCTGCGTCATGCTGAAGCTGGTCACGTATATGAACAAGCTGATGAAGAAGAACAACTTGGAGATCGGAGACATGATGGAGATCGCAAAGAAGGACGGACAAGCTGAAGATATGGCCTCAACCGAAGAGTCATCGGTCCGCGTGGACGGCTCGGCTAGGTCGTACACCGATGAGTCGGCGTTTGGCGAGGTGATGGCCGACAAGATGTGGAGGTACGTACAGTCCCGAGCGCTCAAGATCAAGGTTCTGCCCGATGCCGACTTCGTTGTGTCCGCGTCCCCGGAACAAGACGGTTCCCTCAACTTTGGAATGTCGTTCAGATCTGGCAAAGACTTGACCGAGTCCGGTAAGCATAATATTTTTTTTATTATTTTCGTTGTTGGTATTTTATTTCATTACAATGCTCAGCCTATATTGTCATGTAACGATAAGCTATGGTAGAATTTTTTTTTATTATTACTATTATTTAGTTATTTTAAAGATTTGATTAAAAAGGGGGTATAGTTCGAGTTAATGCAGTGGTTTGAGAAAAAAATTATAAATTAACTCAGTATTTAGTGTTATTTATTCAATATTAATTTTCTTTACACAAAAATACAATTGAGATTAGACATTGAATAAAAAACTGTTTGATAATAAATTATTTATCTATTTAAAATTCATTAATTGAAAAATATATTAAAATAACTAAGTCATTCGAATTTTATATAAACTAAAATAATAAGTTTTACAATATTTTCCAAATGATTGGATATTAACTGTATAATATTACACAATCAATATATTACTAATAGTTTCATATTTGCACTGTCTTGATGGTTATCTGTCGTCAGCACATGACTTTGGACTTCATAAAAACTTGCAGTTGTGATTTTAAGTTTTAATACATTAATTTCATTCAACTAAGTGTAATAGTTGATAGCAATATTGGAAAATGTATTTTTGAAATTGCGATTCTGATAGCTTTAAGATGGTTCAACAGTCATACAATTTTTTTTTTTTTTATAAATAAATAATAATAACATTTAAAAAATATTATATGAATATCATTAGTTTCATCTATTATTTCATGTCTATTCATAGTCAAAATCTTAATATTTTATACATGTTGTATGTGCACCTATATACAAACAGTTAAACAGTTAATTTAAAAACAAATATAGACACCTATTGGTGACTTTAGATTCAAGGATTCAACAATATAATTTTGGGATGTTTTATTATCTTTTTCTATAGTAGGTGTGACGTAAGTATTTCACATTTGAAACAATGTTTAATACGATATTCAAACAACTGCATTAAAAATGAATAATGTTATTAATTATTGTATCATACTATTTGGTTGTGTATACTATATATACATATACCTCGTAGTTATACTTTATACTTGTAGTAATCATTTATAATGGGAGGAAGTAATGCGAAAGCAGTCCCCTCCCGGTCGTCGGTTCAAACGGAAAAAAAAAGTAATCATTTATAATACAGATATAATAAAAAAAGCTAATAGAAACCAACAGTTTCAGAAATTATAAAATAATAATAATATTTTTTGATTGAGGAGGTGTATTTTGAAATTATGTGTTTAACATTTTCTTATTTTTATCTCAGGTCTTTATTTGGACTTAATAATGTGTTAAAATTTTTATAGGATTGATTATTCAAAAATATATCTTGTTGTTTACTCAGAAAAGCAACTCTTAAAACAGAGATACCTTTCAGGAGCATAACCCGTACGAGTTTAATCGGCTCGTAATTTTAATATCACCATTATTAATAATTGACTCATTTGAAATTATACGAAAATTTAACTTTCATTTCCTATGATACACATCTGATTTGAAGTTGAACTATAATGTGCATTTAACATACACACGTCGTGTACTATATGGTTAATGCGTGTTCGACAATTTGTTTTCGATTAGTAAAATATATTGAAGTGTTGTTATGCGCGAATAATTTCAAGACATGTCGTTTGTATGCACTGGCCTCAATCATAATCATAGTATTTACGTTTATGTTGATTTTGTATTAATTGACATAGTAGGTACCTATAATGTTTTTCCATAACAATTTCCGCCATCAGTCGAACGGATTATTTGAAAGCCATAAATTATATTAACTGATACTTAATTTCACTTTCTCAATTTTCGATATTGGAAACACTTGATTAGATATTAAGCTTATATTAGGATAATTAAAAAAAAAATTAATATCAAATAACTATTTTTTTTTTTTTTATATAATATTTGTAAATTATCTTTTTATCATATTTAACGACGGCTGCGTGACATTTGCCCGTGAAGTCTAATCGTTGTTTTAATTCTGAAATGTCTTACGCTGATGCCTCGTGCCGTCACAATCAATCGTAATACATATGATTATTATAACGAGCGTTTAAGCACTTTCGCCATTTGATACAATTTTTTGACTTACCGGAGCGTGTAAAATCATTTCTGAAATATTTCAATTGAAATGTTTTTACTTTCGTCCAGTACGATGCATTATGGCACCTAATGAAAACGTCAATACGTATTTTCGAAACTGATTTTGCGGCCGTTCAGAAAGTCATTTTCCTGTTAAACACCGTATGGTGATCAAATTCGACATAGGTCCGTTCGATATTCTTCCATCTACAGTTGTATGTGCGAGTTGATTAAATATATACGTTCCCACACCATCATCGTATACACATGTCGTCGTCAACCACATAATAATAATATCATTATTATTATCATTTGAAATTCTCTTGCTGGTCTGCAGCACTGTACCTACGTGACGGGAACTAACGATTTGACACATCGTTTTCGCATCGATTCTCTATCGTCAATTATCATCTCACACACACTCACGCACTACCCCACATGCACACGGGCACTCACACTCATATAAACACGCACAGACGCACAACAATACAACTAGGTTAGACACAATGCACTTTTCTTTTCGAATTATTAACGTTTAATTTTCGTCCGAGAGTTGACAACAATGGAAACGAACGATTACCCGCGGGTGGGCGGGAGGACGATGCGAACGACTACCGCCACCGCGGTAGTGGCGATTGCCATTGGGAATAGTATATACTTATTTGTATATATATATATATATATATAGCTATGAATATACTTGGATATATATATATATATATATATATATATTTACAATATAATATTATAAAGGTAGGTCCGAAGCGCTCTAGGAATGTTTCCAGAATCCTCGCAGATGAGAAAAATTCGGTCGGCGACCAGCGTGAAACATAGGTTAGGTTAGGCGACCAGCGTGAAAATATTGCATTATTTTTTTGTAATTCAGCGCATCGCAGCAGTAGACAAGTTTTAACGAGTATACAATTAACTGAAGTATAATATATATAATATTGTATAGTCGTACCGCACCACGGGTTGACTATACGCATATAACATGACTGTACTTATGGCACAATCGCCATAAGTATTTTATCTTGGCAGATTTATTATGGTCCATAGTTTATTATTCATTCATCAAATGGTCAAAGTTTGATCTAGTCAATAGATCACAAGCAATTTAAAATTCTATAAAACTCACCACCAAAGATCAGAAACACATTTTTTTACTCAGATCATATTCGAACGTGTACACAATGAGCTTCAACCATCAAGTTTAAATATAAGTGTTAAAATTAAATAATATAATATAATATAATATATTCAATATCCATATATTATGTAGATTTTAGATATAGTATATTATAATAGATGTCTGAAGTTTCCATACATATGGATACAATTAAAACGTTTTCAAT
>VUJU01001703.1:0-50377 GCA_009835225.1 Aphis craccivora
AAGACCCACCAAGGACAGACTTGCGCAGCTCTGATATACGATAAAACCAACAAAAAAATCAACTAAGAAAATTCCACAAGTGAACAAAATACAGTCCACTGTCAAAGCATACTACAAAACAACCTATATTTTGTAAATCAAAAGAAACATGTACAGTGGCATGTCAAACACTCGACCCTTACCTCATCTTTTTGCGGCCCACGGCTACCGATATAATGGAATAAAAAATAAAAATAAAATTAACAATAATACAATTTCGATATTTAAAATGATTCAAATTTAAAAAACAAATTCAATGAGGTGGTGTAGGTACCTGATTTTTGCAAATTTGTGCCAGTACAATATGTAGAAAGTTTTAAATTCGCATCATGTAAAATTATTTCTATGTTTAGTAGTACTTATCAATGTGCAATTGTGAGCAACTATTTCCATTAATGATTAGTAATTAATCAATAATCACCCGTTAGATCAAGATTAACTTACACGCGTCTAAATTCAGTGCCTATTAAAAGTGACTGTGTAATAATATTTCTTTTGAAATTGAAAAGTTGGTGGGAGAAATATATGTCAAATATAGTCACCTAACTCTTAAATAAATAAATTGGTTTGTTTAAATGTTAGTGCAAATTTTTTTGGAGGTAGGTAGTTGTTTCTTCGTAATTTTTGTTTTCTTTTTGTACCTGTTGTTTTCGTAAACGTAAAGAATAAAATAGAAAACATTTTTATAAAATATTTTTTTTTCGTTAAATTTTTATGTGCTGCTCTCGTAGTAAATTATCCAATATATTTAACTTACTTGATACTTTGAGTTTGACATGCCTGAATTGTACACTGGTATATTGGTATATAATATACCTGGTTTATATAAGATAAAATACAAAGATTTGCAATGATATAAAGATAAACTTATATCATTATTATTATAATACATTAACGTTTCATATAAGCTATATCATACCTATTGCAAATTATTCGGCTGAGAGAATTCTCCAAATTAGCTCGTATAAAAAACAAGTTTAGAATAAACAGTTCTCAAGAAAATTTAAATAGTTTTATGGTTTTGTGTACAGAGAGTGATGTTTTGGACGTAATTAATACCCAGGATATAATTAAGAGTTCGTTTCCCAAAAATCAAGAAAAAAATATTTATACCTACAAATAACATTTTTATTTCTGTATTTAAAAAAAGTAAGAAACAAACTTATAAATATAATTTTTTTTTTGTCTGAAATATTTTTATTTATGGGTCACCAAAATTTTGATTATGGTTATAGGCCCCTAAAATTGTATGGCCCCGGGCCCAAAATTATCTTAATCCGGGCTTGCTTAGATTAATGAGGTTAGTATTATATTTTAGTTAGTGGTTATTTAATTTATTATATTATTGTTATTAACTTTTGAGTTAATACTACCTTAACCGTAAAAATGTGAATAGTAATGGTATAAAAGAATAAATAAGTTAACTTAAAAAATTTACTTATTTTTAAAACTGATTGCGTATAATTATAAATTAATAATTTACGTAGGTATTAAAGTTAAGTTTTACGATTTAAGTAGTGCCCGAGAATAATGTTTTTGAATATAAGTAGATTGTATAATTTCAAACAAATAGAAACAAGCGTTATAAAACACATAACCAACCATTTTTTATAAAATGTATTTTATTTTATAACTATTTTAATTTTATAGCTATAATTATTATACAATTTACGTAAATTATGAGATGTAGAACACGCTTTTTGATCTTTTTTAAATAAATCATTTTTTACGCGTAGGTACTAATAAAAGTATGATCTGCATAAGTCTTCTGGAATCAGTAAATAAAATTCAAAGGATTTTTGTTGCCCTAAAAGTGATGATGGTCGACTGATGACTGAAAAAACACATATATCATTGTAAAATCAGTATATAGGACATAGGTATTCATTGCTGTGCTCAGAATCTAAAATTAGTAATAACCATTATAAGTAGATACTGATCATAATATTATCTCTTATTTTCATCCCTACTTTACATACCCTCTAGTGGGCCTAGTTAATTAAATATATATAAAAAGATATTAGATAGGTAACAGTTGTAGGTATATTATATTAAATAGAGAATTAATTTTAGTTATAATAATGATACATTTTAAACAATATATAATATTAAATAAATAATAATAAATGTACTTATTACTTATATATATATAATATATATATATATATAAGTTATTATGTACTATTTATTTATAGATACTCTAAATTTAAACAAGTTAAATATTTATTTTTAATATACTTTGGAACATTCTCAGCATAAATAGCGTTAGATGGTGACTGCGAAAAAGATACGTTATGTCGCCATAGTAAACAGTTAATCACATCCAATGGCTCAAATCTTTATAACGAAAGAAATAATTAGTAATCTAGTAAATCCGAATGAAAACAAAAATAACCTGTTTGCCGGGCTTATCGAGTAGAGCCGAAAAAGAACAGCAGACGACGAGAGCACAATATAATTCAAACGAAGTTAATAGATGGTACTGTTTTTATCAGTCCAGACAACTTTATAATAACGTGGGATGATAACTAGGTACCGTAAAGTCTTATTATTAACTCGTATAATTATTTAACTAACGACAGTTATCCAAATCTCTCAAGATCAGACAGTATTTTTTAAAAAAATAGCTCAACTTTTTTTTTTTGTTAATTAGTTAGATTAATGGTTTACCTACTTATAAATTTAGTGAAGTTATATGAATAATTTTTGATAAATTTGAACTAATTTTTCTAACAACCCATTTTAAAACTGGCACTAAAAATGTTTATCTTTGTACTACTGCACACTAGGTATGATTAAGTTGTACATTAATCTAGGGACTGGGAATAATAAATAAATATTTGCAGTACCTATAATTATTATATTCAATTTTTAGGTTGCTTAGTATTTTATAAACTGAAATCCGTTTATAGTATAGCAATCATTGGCACATTGCATTTTAAATTAAATGTAAATATTATTCATTTTTAAATATGCAGCTTTATATATTAAATCGCACTGAATAGTTTTACCTACAATGAAACGCATTGAATCGTATACGATTACTATCACAGTTGTATAAATAGTAATGATTTCACGTACACAGAAAAAAAATCAGTAATTGGGTTTGTAATACTTTGTATGTCATTATCAAAATAAATTAAACAATTAAATATTAAAATTCTCAGATAAAAAAGTTATTATTAAAAATTTTGGGGAGGGCTATAGTTGATTACCTGATAGAAAAATTAACATGATTTAAATACGTGTTAGCAAATTGTAGATTTGGTCGTTTAATATTGTGATAAAGTTACTTATATCTATTATTAATCTGTAATACATATTTGAATATTATTTTAAAACCATGTGTTATACGGCATTAAAATATTTTAAAAGAAACTTATAATTAAGTTCTTCAAAATATGACCAGACACTGTAATAGTGTCATTATTTTATACAAATTTATTTTGGTACTTCGAAAATATGAATATTTTTTATTTAATTAGGACATCGATTTTTTTTTTACGATTATAGGATTATAATAGTTATATCTTGAATTTTTATTTATACAGTTTTATACATATTTAAATTTCCATATTTTATACTATATCGATACTAATATGTACGTAAGTATTTATAATTATGTTAAGTTCTTATTTGTGTAAGTCCTAGAAAACCGGTCTACGTAAATATTTTTATAAACACGGTATGAATTAATAAATAATTTTAATTTTAATGGATATCAGAGTGAATAATTATATAATAATTATTTTAGACAAAAAATAAAATAACTCAATATGCTATGTATTATAAAAGTATAGTCGGTTTACAAGTACATGAATTTACCGATAATGAATGCTTCAGTTTAAATTAGTGTCATCGTTGGACATTCATTTAATATTATATAAAATAATTAGTATACCAAACTGTTGTATATCAAATTATTGTGAAAAGTAATTATTTGTCATAAATCAATAATCATTTCATATAATCGAATCATATTAACAATATAAAAGTATAAAATATAAATCAACAGTAATAAGTAGATATTGTTATATTATTTCAAAACTTATTAAATATAATGCATCTTTATAGTATTGTTTGTATGTTTAATGGGAAGCAGTAGATTGGGGGAATACCTAATATCCTTGTTTTTTCGGTTTTTTACAATTAAACAAAACTATATAAATAGGTAAATATATTATCTGAATAATTGGGTTCAATTTTAATTGTATTATAATGTACATAGGTGCACCGTATGGCGTACATGATGTAATATTATTATTTATTCCTTGATAGTTCTTATAGACAATATTATATAATTTGAATTATTTATTTGAGGTTAATTTCATAGTAGATAGCTTTCTTTGGCCTATGTATTTAGACTATATATATATTATATATATATATTTATTTATTTATAGTAATATATTATACCTTCGGTTTACCATATATAGTAATAAATAGAGAAAAAATCAGTTATAGGAGCTGCTAAAATTGATAAAGTACTAAAAAAATATATTATATAATTAATAGAAAATATTAAGAAAATCATAAATAAATATATTTTTTTTCACGATAAAACCTATGCATTCATATAAATTTATAACATTTAGTTTGTTTAAGATGTATTTTATGTTTTGTAGCATTTAATCTTTAATTTCAATACAATTTATTCCATTACTTATTATTCTATATTTTGACTTAATATATTATACTTAAAAAAAAAATGTGATATACTATTATGAATTATCCTGAAGTTTTAAGAAAATATTTTTAGTAAGTTAAACGGATTTCTTTATTTATCTACAGTTCTGCAATTTCAAAAGTTCAGTAACTAATACATCATTATAATATAAAAATACGTCATGATGATACAAACCGTCTGGCAATCTAAGTTGTTATTGTTTAAACTGAATATTGGAAACAGTTTTGTATTTTCAAGAACATTGTAAAAACAATACCTATATGTTATTTTTCTTAAACATTTTTCAATTAAATTTCAGTAAAAATTTAAATATTCATCTAGCAAATATAATAACTTGATATCTCTGTATAAAAATTCTAAAAAATGTGTAAAATATCCTCAAAATAGCACAACTTGTACTATCATTGTAAAATATCTAAAAAACCTATTTTAATTTCTGAGCTCTGAATCAAATTTTTATTTTGACTCGTGGTTTACCATTCTATAACTAACGCATGAATATTTTAAAACATATTTTTTTTTTATTAATGAATACGCGCAGATCACATATGTTGTTTTACGACAAAAACAGTTGAAAGTTAAAACAGTAAGTAGGTACCAATTTTTGTTATTTGTGGTTAATTTTTAATTGTCTATTAACATTAAAACATTGTAGATTAAACAATATAGCATAACATGAGATGGATGGTAAACTACGTTGATTTTTATTAATATTTCATTCAAAAATATTATCTATACCATTATTATAATTTATATTATAATTTTATAAAAACAAAAAAGATGATCAGATATAATAATAAAAATAAGTTTAGGTTTATTTTAGTAGCTAGGTGACCTATACATTATTACTTCTATATTGTAGTATTTACCTAAAATAGACGCATAGTATATAATATTATACTTCACAGTTCACATATTATATACCGAGAAGATCATTTGTGCTACATAGTAGGTTTGAATTCCTTAATAAATCATTATATAGATATGTAAAAACGTCTTTGAGCGAAGGAGGCTAACAACTTAAATTTAGGTACATGCATTTTACATAAAATAAAACATATATTTTTGATATTTTTAATTGGTTTAAAAAAACTTTTGAGGGACATATTTATATTTTTAAGTATTAATATATTGGTAAAAAACTCAACAAAATCATAGTTTGTATGAATTTGCATAATACATTATAAATATTTTAAGTAGCTAAGTATAGGAAATAATGAAAGCAAGTACCTACTGTTAGAAAGTTTCAAATCTCTACTATTATAATTTTTAATAATGAATTGACCTAAAATCATTTGTTATATATTATATAATATACATTGTAATTTTTTGTTTAAATGTTAAATTTTTAAACTCTCATAAGAACTTTAATAAGAAACTTTAAGGTGAACATTTTTAATTTCAATGAAAATAAATATGAATTGTATCTTTTTTTTAAATTTTCAAACCTTGTGTAGCCATTTAGGTATTTTAATTGAAAATGTTTTGAACTTTTTATAAAAAAATAATTTGCATATTTTTGTAATTTTGAATATCCTTAAAAAAAGAATACAACGTTTTTCGAGTGAAGTGGGAAAATTAATTTTAATGGTGTTTAGGCATTTTAATTTGTTAGTCATCCACATATTTGTATTCGATTTCCGTCCATATGCCATTTACACGAAGTGTACCTATAACATATCTATTATAACTATGCGTTTTTCAATTCATTGTAAAAAGACTTCGCGTGAATGGAGTCTTTACCGTTTTTGAGAAGGTATCTTATCTAAAAATCTACCTATTACTTGAAAGCAGCCATGGTCTGCTTTTAGCTCAACATTCAAGTCTTATAATCTTAGGCATTTACATTCGATAGTTTCTACTAAAAGCCTAGAGTTAGGTGCACAAGTGCGATTTTAAAAATATGACGTTGCAATTGTATAAGTATAATAATATATGAGTGTAGGTGTGATATCATAACGCGACGTGGCAACTTTGCGAATTACACGGACTGTATTGTATAGGTACTCATAAATATATAGACGATGCGTGATGCAGAGTTCGTACCTTATCACCGCTATAACTCTCGGGGTTCAGCAGTTGGACGGTCGTCGGAGATAAGACGCGTTTATAATAATGTTCATATATATAGGTATTATATATAATAATATATATGCGATAAAAATCCAAACACAGTTATTATATAGTACGAAAACTACGTAATGTGTTACTATATACTGTTGTACATCGATGAGTATAATATATTATAATTAAAATGATGATGGTCAGTCATAATTCGGTTAGCATTTATATCAGTTGTACAACAGGACAGTTGTAGTACACCTTCACTCCGTGCGTAAAGGTATACGTACACATAATGTAATAGTGTAATGCTATGTTCGCGTTTCGCGTATACAGTAAATAGGTACGTTGTGCCAAGACAATGTGACGACGACAGCGAACTTTGTGCGTACATCGAATTTCATGTTTTTTTTTTGTGACAATAATGTTGAATTTTTTGTTGTTATTTTTTTTTTACCCGTTGTGTGCGCATAAACTTCAGTAAATTCCTCGTTATATCATAATCATGTTATCGATCGAGTATTATAATATACATTATAGCGTATTATTATCATTATTATTATTACAGTAATTGTATTGTGTTATTATTACCATCGTCAACTGTCGGAAAGTTTTTAAGTACAGTATACCGCGAACGTCGTCATAAAAATATACAACTCTCAATAACGGAACGCGTGTCGAACCGTGTTTTAATATTGAAAAGTAATAATTGCAAACAAACTGCGGAGTTTGGAGTGCTACAACAGTCGTTAATTGTTGCCGACGGGGATGACGACGACCGTTTAAAAACTTTGTCACACACACTCATCGCGTTTAGGGTCTTACGAGAAAACTGTAGAACACAATTATTATTTAGCTGGTTCTACGAAGATCGAGTAAAAACTTTTACGTTTCGATTTATTGTCACGCCACAATTAATTATATAGTTACGTTTAATATCGACAACTTGTAATACGCAATATATCGTGTTATAAACATTTGACTCGGAAGGAAAAAAAACGATAATACGTGCAAAAAACCGCGGCGACAGCTATCTGCGTCCTCGGGTAGGGGGTGGTGCAACACCTGTAACGCGCTTAATAATATAAATATCAGATACGATAACAACAACAACAAACACATAACATATTATATATATATATATGTGTGTGTGTGTGTGTGTTATTACTTATGTATGATGATAATAATTGTCAATACGCGATACTAGCGAAGTCCAACAGAGAGGAGGTGGTCGTAAAATATATTGTTATTATTGTTATTATTATTACATGTTGTGTCGGGCTTATAGGCGGGAATAGGATCGGGGGAGGATGGCGGCGGGGAGATAGCGCGCCGGTCGACACGCTCGCGGAACGCGACCGTGGCGCAGAACACGACCGCGATCCGATGGAGCTGGCCGTGACGAACGCGACCGCGTCGTCGTCGCCCGCGACGCCGGTACTTCCGGTCATCTCGTCCAGTGTCCGTCCGCCGAGTCCCGGCGTGCAGATGGGCGTCACCGGGCTGTACGCTTTTGGCATATTCGGCAACCTGTTGGCGCTGTTCATATTGCACCGGACCCGGTCGAGCAGCAACCAGAAACACGGTTTCATGTTGCGGTGCTTGGCCACCAACGATTGCATCGCGCTCGCTGGCATGCTGATCCAGATGTTCGTGAGCTTCAAGTGGCCGAGCACCAGGAACAACGTGTGGTCGTGCCGGATCCGCGTCCTGTGGCGGTTCTTCGGGCTGGGCTCGGGGTGCGTGGCCATCGTGATGGCCGTCGAACGCTGGCTGGCGCTCACAAAACCGTTTTTTTACCAAAAGGTGCGTACCCACATATAATAATAATGAAATACCTGTTGCTGCAAGCGCGTGATCGCGTATTAGTGTCGGTCATCTGGCTGCACGTACGCGTAGGAACCCTGTAGTACTCCCCCTCCTGACCCCCCCCCCACAGACGTTATGTCCGCAAGGGTCACCGAAAATTGTATAAAAATGTCCTATTTATAATATCATAGCGTTTTGTTTACATTGACACATATTATTGGACAGCGGTTCTCAAACTGTGCTCCACGGATCCCCAGGGCTCCCGAAACTAATCTGCGGGCACATCTGAATTAAGTACATTGTTCATATATTATCATTCGTTAAATTGTTACAAGTTAACAATAAAGTTTGTATATTAGCAATTTTTTGATCCAGAATTTTTTATGAGTTGTAAAATTGGTATTTAAAAGTTTTGGGACTCCGTGAATTTTTTTTAGCTTAAAAAAGTTTAAGAACCGCTGATACAGGCAAACAGCCCAGTTAAATAAACTGTAGAAGAGCTCTAATTTATAGTTCACTATTATACATCGATAGCACTGCAGCAGGCGACCAAACACATAATAATATGCTCATTCGGTGCCTGCTCAATAAATAAATTTTTATAAATTAAATATCTACGGTTACAATTATTTTAATTTTTAAAAAGACTCAAAGTATTTTATATTTTACCGTCTCAGGAAAAAAATTAACTAATTTTTATTATTATTATTCCGATTAATGGCTATATTATCTCGTAAGTGACATATCTAGTGTATCGTCGAAAAAGAAAACATTACGATTTTAGCAGAAATTAAACTTTTATATTTAAGAAACCATGATAATATTAATTTGCTAATTGAAAATATCATTAAAATACGAATCTCAATAGCAGTTAGCTATTTTATAAACAAAACTTAAAGTTTTAAATACTAGCAACATATATAGCTTACCAAATCAATAGGTTAATGATTTAATGCTCTTAACTTCCATTTACTTATAAAGTTATACTTATATCATAGATTTAAAATTTATTGTGTTCATTACGAGGGGCTAAAATAGCTATTTAAATTGATTTTTCAAAATTAAAATATCTGACGAATAAAATAGATATACATAATATATTATGCTATGTAATTATATTCAATTTATTTACTTGAAACCACTCTGGAGGCAATGATTAACCCTATTTAGTTGATTCATTTTGTCAAGTACGACGAACAAGTGAGTGCAAATTTGGACTGCTTATATATACATTATTTTGATCGTATAATAGTATACTCACTAAGGGCGGGTCTAGCTAAAATAAACACTAGACGACAGTAGGTACATAATAATATGCACTTCTGCATCTGCGACAATAATATGTAATATCATAAAAATCAATGAATCTCATCTGGACCAATTTTAATATTACATGTACGAATTCCATGAACATATTAAAATTTATTATACCTATTATAATAATGCGATGAGCGGTGTTGTGTACGAATCTTATTTTCTTATTATTATATTCGAGACTCGCGACGAGTGATAACAAAGACAGATTTACACAAGTTGGTTATCAGGATGCAAACAAGTCATTTCAAAGTGTCATAACCGAGCAATGTAATAAAATCGTAATCAAAAATACATTATTATATGATTACACGTGCAGCGTATTATTGGTTAATTTTTCTCATAATACGTAAATTGGTAAGGTTCTTCAATAATAGAATTTCAGTTATCGCTTGGAAGCTTCATGTCGTAATAAACAATAATAATAACTCTGCCGATGCCTCCCACAAATGTTTTGGATTTAAACGTAGGGTTATTTTGTTGTCTTTGAAAATCTCGTTTATAAATAAATTTTGACTTTTGTAGATTATTAGTAGTTATTTCATCTATTCAAATCCACGACATCATACATATTGTATAAAATATTGTTCAAAACTTGACGGGCTAAATTAGATAAATATTTTTTAATTGCATAATAAATCATTGACGCATCTTTAGCATGTGTACACTTAAGCTGTTTATAGTGAAATAGTTACATTGTGAAGTCATCATCGAATTTTGTTTTTCTATTCGATTGATTTTAGTAAGCACGTGTTTTTAATCTCAAGTTATAAAATTATTAATATTAAAAAAAAAAAAAAAAAAAAAAATTTTTTTGATTAAATAATGAAAGCTATGCATGTATCAACAAATAATAAATTTATCCTAAAATGTAAAAAACTGAAAGAGTAAAGTATATATTTTACCATAATTCAAAATGGATTTCGTGTGAAATAATCGTTTATCATTTAGTAATTCTATTTCGATATGTCATTGAATTTTATTCCGTAGGACTTTTCATACATTTCATTCGTTCTTTGATCAATTTTATGCCTTAAAAATATATTCTTTTGTTAATTTTCCGAGTAAAAAGAGGAAATTTAGCAAAATATTTGTATAAGCATAAAATATATTTAGTTTCATGTATTGTTCTATTGTACTAATAATGACATGATTATTATAATGAATAGTGAACATATAAAATTTAATATTTATCAAATTTGAAGAGATTAATACTAATCATGATAATATCATGATAGGACATAACATATTATTAATATAAAAACTATAATTATTTAATCTATTATTTAAAAAAATTTCGAGTAATATTTGTCTTAATATTTATTTTTATGTCTGGTAATGACAGTATTATATAAAATATTTTTATTTTTATTTTTTTGTCATATTTATTTTTTTTATTTAAACAATCTGTATAAAATATAAAAACATATTTATACATTTTTAACTGAATAATCATTTAAAGAAAATATTAAAAACTTTTTTTTTTTATTTCAAGAACAATATATTAATACACTTAAATTATGTTTAAATCTCTTTGTTACTCGAATAAAAGTGGATGTAGGTACAAGAAACTATGAGTTATAGTTATTAATTCTACATAGTGTATTAACATATGTAAAACCGAGATAGGTAGTTAAATTGTTAACAATTATGTATTTATGTTGTGCTTCAAGACAGTTTTGTAAGAATTATAGAATTTCAAATTGTAGTTTTAATTGACTATATAACAGATAGAAATTATAAATCACATATTAATATACTTTGGTAGGCTTTCTTAAAATTTTTAGCTCTAAATATGAGGTAATTATTTTAATTACGCAATTTTCTTATGGTTTGGGATTTGTTATAATGTATGTGTCATATTATGATTGTAGTCAGAATATATTGCCGTACCTTATGAATTATCAATAAATAGCATAATACTGTCATCATTCATCATAATAATATAATGACTGAAATGGAGAAAAGGTAAAAGATGCCAATAGACAACAAAAATATTGTATGTGTAAAAAAATGTGCCATATTACTCAATATAATAATGTGATGACTATCTTAGTTTCCTTTTTAGTAATTTATTGTGGTTCGACAAAAAAATCGCATGCTTGTATGTCATTTCTATGCCAATTTAGTTAATAACATGCAATAATAAGGTAATAATTAAGTATCAATATTATTATTTCTTATTTTTAGTAGCTATATAGCTAAAAAATAAAAGGCAATAGTGTAACTCTTTCAGAATTTACTGACTTGTATAAGACGCTATAATGGCTTATTTTTACTAATATTTTCTTAGCAAAACAAAATGCATGTTTATGTTATTTCTTTTGAAAAATAATTAAGGACCCTTCAATAAGTATATTTTTCAGATAATGGGGATTAAAGCGGGCTATATAGGTCAAAAGAAGGAATATATTATATACACATATACTAAAGTGAATAATTTATTGTAATTTTGAATCGCTATCATTTTATATTTGCAAGAGTTCCTAATATGTGTTACGGTAAAAACTAAAAATGATTATATGATATAGTTTTATTACGTCGCAATAGCAATAATTCGGTTTTTTAATATAATTTAAATATTTAACTTGATACTTAAATAATGTAGTATATAGTAACACATAGTTACAAAAGTTTTTGAACTTTTAGATTATATTTTATTTTGGAGTACATAACTAGTTACAAAATTAATGTTATTTCGTTAATTGATATAATAGAACAATCATTTTCAACAATTTTTTTAGGTTAGATTATTTGTTTGGTACATTATGAATAATAATTATGATCCAAATTACATATAAATAATTGAAAATAATGGTTATGCTTATGACTATTGACTAATAATAAAATATTGTTACAGTTATAAGAATCAACCTAAAAAAATTAATAAAATGATAATAATAACCCTGTATTGAAAGTGAAATGTATAACGTAGGCAGTCTATGGTAAAATCTTTATTTTACTTTCAAGTTTTCTCTGGACATGTAAGTATTTTTGATAATATGGAAATAATATTTTGTTTTGTTTTGTTTTTTTTAATCGGATTTGTTTTATATTTATAATTTTTACTGCATTATGTCATACTAAAACTGTAGGTATATCAATAATATTGGTGAGTTGACGCGTTGTAGATGCTATTTCATTTCTGATAAAACTTCTAGTGTGTTTACCGAATATCTAATCAATCAAATATATACTAATATATTATTATTAAGTTATTTAAACTTGAATTTGTATCTATTAATAATTGTAATACTCATTACTCGTACTTCATATTATATTAAATATAAATTCTATGTAATTAAAAATAAAAACATACTTATCACACTCAATTTTTTCAAGTGAATTGCATCAAATATGATATGATGTCCAGTGCATTATTATACAATATAATTATTATACACAGCATAACGTCCTTCAAACATTCAATTATAAAAATAAATCACAATAATTATCGTATACATTTATATACTAAAATATTTTACTTAATCAATATTATAAGGTTTCTTATTCTGTTTAGAGACTGTACAGCAACTGAAACTTTAATTATTTAAGTACGTTTATTATATTATTCAATCTTTGTGTTCTATACTGGGTATTATGTAAAACTAATAATAACACGATATCGTTTTCATTTAAAAAAAAAATCAGTAGAATAGATAAATTGATATTAAAATCAGTTCAATGAAGGAATCGGTGATTCAGACGACTTTTTATCATACACGATACATATGCAATATAGACATATTATAATATAGGCAAAAATCATACATAATATATAATAAAAATTTAATAATATATAGGTGTTAAATTAATAATTATTAAAACAGCATCTTGCTATATTTTTTAATATAATGTAAATATTATATTAATCTACAGGGAATAGTTTATTCGAAATAAACCATTAACGCTAATAACGTATTGGCAACCTCGATGTGTCTTAAACTTTTAAATGTCGATGCAATGCGCTTGGATATATACCAATAATATTATTTATTTCGTATGCATAGCAGACGTTCGTATATGATTAACTTTTCGTTGAATACTTTTGATAGAATAGTTGCGTTCGCTGTAAATATTGTAACTAGCAATTTGAACTTTTAGCATTTTTTAAAAAATCATTTTTTTTTTTAATCCTTATGAAGTTCGCCACAATCAAAATTATTAGCTATATGCAAATATGTATAAAAATGATAAAAATTAAGATAAAATGTAACCCAAGTATTTAAAATTGCAAATGTATGTTAGGCTAATAATCAAAAACGTTGAATTCAATAACTATTATAAATATAATGTATAATATACATTATACATATATATTTATACGTTTTTGACGTATGAATTATGAGTGTTTTTCTATTTATGTATGATGTTTACTATTAATGATATTGTAAGCTGGGTGTGTGGGCTGGTGAGTGATGGGACATTACTCATAATAAACAGTACACCTGAGTACTTCTTTTTTATTATTATATTATATTGATTGTAACCAACAGTGATCGTATAAAAACGTGCATCTGAATATTAATATTTATTTGATTCATATAACCGCCGATACTATTGTATTTTTGATTCAGTTTGTAAATATTAATTTAATTGTAAATATTTATAAATTTTAATGTATTCGCTGAGCTAAAAAATCTATTGAATTCGTGAAGCTCCTCTCATCTACATTAACAAAACTTAAACATGTCAAAACTATAATATAAAATATAATACATTATAAATATGTTAAATTATGTGAAAAAATTATAATATTATAGGATGAATGTGAGTCTAATGACGCTGTGTGTGCACACAATTTTAATAATTTATACCATTTGTTTATTTATATTACATTTTATTTTTTTAAATTTTCGATATAATTCACCACATATAATAGTATGACATTTTAGTTTAAACTATTTATTATATTAACTAAAACAAAAACTTTTAATTCGTTGTCAATAACAATTAATTATGATGGAACGTTTTAGGAATTTCTAAAACCTTTTTAAAAGCGGATAAAACAAACAAACTGTAAATAATCATTTTTTTTCCAATGACCAGCTTTATAGTATCAATTACTTATTGATATTTAGGGGCATAATTGAAATTTTAGTAGAATATTTTTGTTCAAGGTTATGTTTAAAATAAAACAAAAGTTGTATATGTAAGCAAAGCCACATTCAAAATTCTCTACAGGCAAAAGTGTGTATAAGACCATAAACCATACCTAATATTTCCAAGTAACAAAAGAAAATATGTTTGTTTCAATACAAACATTTTAGTAAATTAGAAATTATCATAATGATTAAAATATATTATAGTTGACTAAATAAAAATACTAAAACAAGAAAAACAAATTGTAATTTTTACAAAAATAATAATAATAATCAATACATTTGCAATGTCTTATCAACAAATTAAACTGAATAAATTATTTTCCAAAAAAAAAAACATCTTTTCTTATTTGAAGCATATTAAGTATGCATTTAACATAATTATGATTAGAATAAACATATTTGAGTGTGTATACATGATTAATTGTATGAATATGTCATTTTTTAAAAGCAGTTAAGTTAAATTATGCGAATGAATAAACTTAATGGAGACAGAACTGCATACCTATTATAATGTATATAATATAAATTGATCAGCTTATTACCATGCAAGTGTGAGTAGATGATTGATTGTGAATAACTATATAGGTAATATTATATAGTTATTATTATATTATGATGATAATAATATTATGTTCAATTTATAAATAAATTATAATATTATACTAATTATATGTATACCGATTGTGCTATGACAGGAAGAAATGTATGATATATATATAAGTATAATATAAATAATATGATATGACTTTGATTTTAACGGATTTTATGTGTCTGTTTCCGTACCTATTTAGTAATTTATAATGAACAAAAATATCCATAAATAAAAAATAAAAATTCAGTAGCAAAACTCTAAATAATTTAGAACAGTTGACAGTATAGTAAATTATATTTTTGCTGTAACGATGTAAACATTCAAAACTTGTATAAAACCAAAGCTATAATAATATTTAAAATGTTCTTAATTCATGATATGTACAAAATGTACTTCACTGGGAAAAAAACAACTACATTTGTAGAAAATTCTATTAAAATTGTTCCATTTAAAACTAATGCTTTTAAAGAAAATGTTCACTCACCCGTGTATAAAATACGCGTAGGTATGTTTACGTACATATTGTACCGATATTACATTATAAGATGACTTTCTTGATGAAGAACGCTGCGAATAGGTTTGTAATATTTCTGAACTACAAATGACATAAAATGCACAACCTTTATCTTTATTTTTCTCTCTTTTGTTCTATTATGATATAGTCAAAAAACTTAATAATACTTTTGTAGGTGACACAAGTCTGAAGCAATTCGTTTTATTAATATTATTTACTAGGTATAATTTATTAACAAAACGTAGGGAATTTTTAGTATTTTACATTACGAATAATGAATATACTTTCTTTTAAATTTGTTTTTAAGTTACTTAAAATGAATACAAAATGATTTAAAACTATTATTTTTATTGTATGTATAATAAATGTATAAATATTTTTTACAAAATTAAAATTTACTTAAAAGTGTTTTGATTGTAAATTTGTACAACAAATCTTGAAAAGTTTTATAATAAATAATAATTATAATCTCTGATTTTTAATACTAATGTAGCTAATTTCTGTTAAATGTGATGTAAAATATTCACTGAGAATCATTTAAGTTTTTTTTCACATAAATAATAGTTGTATCAGTTGCATAAATTTTATTATAACACCGTACCCTTTCTACCCATTCATATCAGTGATTGCGCCTTGCCTACTTATATCGTTTTTTTTTTTTTTAATTATTATTAATGCATAATAGTATTATTATTAGTATACTTTCTTTTGTATAATGATACAGTATCACATGTTTATTAATTTTGTCTTTTCGGAAAAATGTAATAAATACTTGGTGTCTATTTCCCATTATTTGTAACTAACTTTTAGTTAAATCATTAATATAATTTTAAAAATGAAATATGTACCTATATTATACTAAAAGTATAAATAGAAAATGCTTAATTTTTTATACACATTAGTTGTCTATCAAAGGGTCAAGTAATAGATTTAACTAAGCCATTGATTAATTACCTAATAATTTACCCAATCGTTTAATAAATTTAATATTATTTATAATACACTGTCTTATTGAACTTTATAATGGAGCTGCTTTAAATATCTAAAAGAAATAAATGTACATCCAAAGTCGTAAACCTGTCATTTGTGATGTTTATAATATATTTACATTAATTTTTTATATACTCAATGATATTATATGTACAATATATATTTCTTTGTAAAATTTTCTATTGCGATTTGATAAGTTGTAAACTATGGCCTAAATTTATGGGGTCAGATACTAATTAGGTTTTAGATATTCATTGTTTTTTTTTTTATTTATTTTTTGTTTTGTGATATGAATTTTTATCAAATGAAAAAAACATATTGTAAAATTATTGATTGGCCCATGGCCAAATATAAACAAGAATATATATATTGATAAAATAAGTACCTAATCAATTATATAGAACATGTTTTTTTTTCAAATTTAGGATCATAAACAAATAATATTGTAACATTGTAAAGTTAAAATGTTTAACGTATTAAAAACAAGATTCATTTAATGTTTTTTTTTGAATTTGATAACTTTCTGTAATACGTTTTTAATTTACAATAATTTGATAAGAATCATAAATATCATAGGTACCTAATGTTTTTAAAATTTGTAACAATTCAATAAAAAAACACAGAAAATGTATATATTAACTATATAATAAATTAAATCATTAAAATAAAGACAATTTAATACATTTTAATCATTAACTTGATAATATATTATGTTTACTTTTGTGTGAATTTTGAATTATTTTGTTTTAGCTACCTACTAATTTAATATGCATTATTAAACTTCGTCACTTATCTCCTATATTTTAAGTACATTTCCAAGCACACACACACACACACACACATATATATTATACACATCTTGTATACAATAGCATTAGTGTAAAAATGTTTTCATAAAATTAATTAATTATTTTATTAAATTGAATTTATTAACTTAACTAATGGGTTTGTTGATAATAATAATTATTATTCAAACTGATTTAATTAAAAATTATTATATTATAATATTATCTAATAATGGTTTTTGTATTTTAATATACAAGGCGTGATTCATCAAGCATACTCACGTACATTTTATCCTTTAATAACAAATTTATTTGTGTAAGTATTTTAAGATATCGTATTTTCAAATACTTCGATTTTTTTTATACCACTTAAAGAAGTTCTTACTTTTTTCAAAGAAGATTCAACTTATCTTTTTTTAATTATCAAGCAAATAACTTTAAAAAAAATAGAATGTATATAAATTTAAATTCAACACAATATTTATTGAATTATTTAACAATGGTGTACTAAGAATAATAAATAATACGTTTTTGATTATAGATCAGGAAGATATAGATGCTTTGATAATTTTAATATCATTGTAATTTATGATAATTAATAAATTTTTTCATAATCCACTAATATTTTATACTTGTTTGTAAGCAATTTCTGAGTATAATAAGCTCTACATTTAATATTTCAATAAAATATTCGTCTAAGAATTTACAGAAATATCTGTTCTTATTTGAAATAAAGTTTGAATAATCACAATAGTCTCCTTAATTGATATAAAATACCAGAGATTTCGAAAATAATAATATATATGGTCCTTAATTATAACTCAAAAAATTCAGAATTCAAATACATTTATTATTAAAGTAATAATGGGTATAGCTTGCTTGGTGAATCACTCTGTATATAGTACGAGTGTATTGATTTAAATTTGTTAATGTAATTATTTTCTTTCATTAAACGGTAGGTACTTAGGACTTAAATTGGTTGTTAATTTACGAAGATCAATTATGATCACTTTTCATAATTTTATAATTATTGATATTAATACAAATTTACGTCAAAGTATTTTTTTTTAGAGATGTAAAATTCATTTATTTATATTACTCGTAAAAATATATAGAATATTTAACTTTATATTCGAGGAATAAAAACTGTACGTATATATATATATTGAACGATTGATCTCGGTAGATCAGCAGAATATACCAAACTTAACAAATATATAATCTTGGGATCTGGAGTACAAATAAAAAGATAATTACGCAATATAATATATACTATTATAATATACTCATTAGTCATTACGTCGTTTCGTAGTTTGAATTCAAATGAAATAGTCGATGCATTAGAATAATATCTATATTTTTTTTTTTTTTGTTCCGAACGACAGTGTTCTTATCGCCATTGACATTGACGATTGTTATCGCACTGTAACGAAAAATAAATGCAAGTCAATTTCGCGTATCAGTTTTCAAGGTTGGACGAATTATACCTAAGTTATAAAAAATATCGTATTTATAAAATTGCATACAGGTAAACGAACAAATATTTGCACCAGCCCTTCTGAAACGAATACGCAGTTACTTTGTCCCGTTTCCGGGTAAACGAGCGTGTGCTGACACGGATCTCGTTCGCATTATGTGTAGACAACTAAAGAGTGTATATGTTTGACACAATGCTCATCGACACCATGTACAACAATGATAATAATACAATAACACGCTGCAATGGCCTGTACGTATCGATATATCACTATACGATATACCTATAATATTCGCCAAGCATATTTTCTAAATCCGCGCACAATCGCCGATCCCACGTCGTCGATATTTTTTATTTTCATTAATATATTATTGTTGTCGCTCGCGGAATGTAATGGCGAAGAATTTGCAACTGGCCACCGCGTGCCTGTCGGAATATTAACGCCGAACGAACACAAACGCGTCGTCGTTTCCTCGACTGACAACCGACACGGCACAGCATTATATTATTAAATACGACTTATATTATATTATATTATATTATTGTTATAGGTACATAATATTATAATTTATAAACGTACGTCGTTCAGTGTCCGTGTTTAGTATATAATAATTGCGGCGTTGCGCGATCAACACGTATTCGGGAACCGGGGTGACAAGAGATATTTTTTCGACAGTGCCTACACACACCGAAACGCAAACAGCTATATATTTTTCTCCTTTGTACCTACCTACATAAAAATGGTTGTGCATTTGTCAGTAATTAGTATCAGATTATCTCGAAAACTGCTGAACCGATTGGCATACCAAATTTTTTAACACATATTCCTTGACACATGGACGAGTATTTCGTTTTTCAAACCCTTATATAGGCCCCTGTATAAATCTTGGCTCACTATGAAGTTCTTTTTTGGCTCATTAAAATTGAATATTTTTTGTTCATTAAAATGTTTAATGCTTATGTAATAGGTTATAAGAACAGAAGAAACTTGTGTAATATATATAAATATATGTGTGTACCTCGTTTATATTATAGGTATACTCAATAACTACTCGACCGTTATTTTTCGAAAGCTGTAGAGATTTTTTTTTGTGATATCAAGAAAATGTAGAAAAATTAGTTTGAACAACGTTCGAAAATATACCAAGTACTCTATACCTATATATTCAATCCACCACATCTAGATGGATTTTCCATCCCGGTAGAATTAGTTCACAGAGCGAAAAACACTAAAATCAAGATATTATACCTATATATTAGCGCCATATTTTAGATTTGTTCATTTTTTCCGTGCGATGTGGAGTTATTTAGCTCGTAATATTATACTACATTGGTATCTTGTATGTAAAATATATTATTATCATACTATCCAGAAAATTGAATAATGGTGATTGAAAAGAAGACTTCAAAGTCTGAATAGTATACAGGAGGCACCTCCGTTCTACCATTCAGTTACTCTAATGAGACGTATATGCTAAAAGACCTTGAGAAAACGTATATACTGCCATATTTTGTTGTGCTAAGTAAAAAAAAAAAAAAAATAAACGCAGAATGTTAAAAGTAATTGAATTTCGCAATATTCGATCGAAAAAGAAATTTATTTATAATTTTTTCATAAAAGTTTTTATCATATAGATTATTATATTAAAGATAAGATGTTATAATATTCACGAATTACAAAGAAAAGCACATTAGTCACTGTTTTTTTCTATCGATTATATAGGTCTTCAGATGTTCGTATTTATTATAAAATAATTTTTAAATTTTTAAATTATAAAATACTTTTATCTGCAGATTTCAGATGTTTGTATTCAAACTTTTTTACTCGGTTATTGGTAACCCGATTAATTTTTAATTAATCATATAGGTAATAATTTTTTAGTTTAAATTTATCCGATTAAATCCATTTTACTTCGTGGGTCATTATTATTGCGTAAAGTTGTATTTATAATTCATTCTTAACTTCAAAATGAATTTAAGATTTAAAAAGTATTTTAACCTTATAGTGACCTTTTATAATTCAAATTTTAAGTTGTGCGTCTATAAAACAGAATAATAAATTATGTATTGGTTATTAAACGACAAGTTGTTATGAATGTATCTACGATTATTATTTTAAAAATTTAATAATATAGATTGTTCTTTTTTTTTAGATATTGTCTGAAAAAATGTTGTATGAATCACAAGAACAATAAAACTAGTTTATAACAAAAAAAAATAAGTTCTGATAGTTAGTATAGCTATAATACATTACATACTGTTGGCGGCGAGTGTGTAACATAATATTTTGTTTTATTAAATTTAAAATTGATGTTGAAAAAATTGAATTAATCACGTAAAGCTTGGTTAAGGCTAAGCCTATTTAAATTCAATATAACTTATTTGTAGTTTCTTCTTGAGCTTATTAGAGAATTGCTGAAAAAAAAAATGAAAAATGACCAACTAGTTTCGATTTACAATCAATAGGACTACTTGCAATATGTAGAACACTTCTACTTCTACCCATGAAAAAATGTACACAAGAAAAGATAATATTACAAACTGGTACAAAAAACCAATTCTCTTCTCACTTCATTTATTGTCTTGAATAAAAAATAAAAATATTCTATTGTAATTGTAATTAGACTTTAATGATCTCACTTAACCAATATCACGTAAAATGTCAGAGAGAATTAAGAACATTCAAATTTATTTATTCTTATATGATAAGCTTTTATAAATTTCAGAATATATTTGAATAATTATTACTACTTAATATGTATAGTATTATACAGCTAATAAACAATATTTTATAAATTACATCTTAAGTAAACAGCTGCCTAGGCCTAGGTAGTAGATATTATACCTAACTATCGTTATAGTAAATATTTAATATTATAAAATGTTTTTAGATTCACTTATGTTAAAGAACTGGTCATTGGAAAATTATTAGAAATGTTATGTTAAATAGACTTCAATAGATTAGAATATATTTCTTAAACGTCAATTATAATTTTTATCAATAATTCACCGTTAAATATTTTGTAGATGTCAATTTTTTCTTTTCGAGGAAATTCAGATATGAAAACTGATATGATAAATTATATTATTGAGGGTGTTAGGTTTTTAATGATTATATATTACATCTAAAAAAGTAGTTTTTAAATTTTATTACGCAATACTGCAAATTGCAATAGATAACATAAAAAATAAAATCACAAACCAGAAGTAGAGAAGTATTATACACAATGTTTTATCTTAGGTACTTACTTACTTAGTTATATACTAATATAAACATAAAGATGTATAATATACGTTAAATCTATAGATATTATAGGTACTTACAATTTATTGCGTAATATTAAAATAATATAATAATTTATTGTTAATTAATATAAATTGTATTATATTATATATTTACATAATATATGCACAAATAATAGAAGCATTGTGACTTAATACAATAAATATATATTTATCATTCGTAATAAACCACGATGGGATCAATATTATTTGATATTTTGTTTACATTTTGCAATATTTTATCAGTTATTAATACGATATTGTTTTATACATATACACACAAGTACATATAATAATTATTATATTGAACTGGGTTTAGTTTCATTTGACCTTATTGTCGAATCAATTGGCTTATTTTATTTTGTTTTTTTTTTTTTTTGAAATTGGTAAATATAACCCACGGGGGATTAATTGAAAAAGCAATGGACGGTATAACTGCTAAAAAATATATCTCAAATGTCTTGATAAGACATTTGATGCATTTGAGTCTATATACGACCTTTGGTCAATGTATATAATACATAGACCACCAGTGTGGAAAAACAGATAAATAGTGTACGGTTGGACGGCGTGTAAGTTATTATTTATTTATTTTTTTGAAAAAATGTATGTCTTTTGATGAAAACACGACATGCATTATATATATATATATATTTATAGATAGTTAGATAGATACATTTGGCGATGAAAACAAACAACGCAATTATTATATTCTATTTTTGCCGATTAAAAATTATTATTCTGTTTGTGACACTATAAAATATACAAGCAAGCTGCAAAGTCTTGGATTAATGATATTGAAGGTCGTTAGTAAAAACAAAATATTGTATATACCTACATATGTTTTTGTATAAGGTGTATAAACAGGCGCAGAAATCTTTTCTTTTCCGTTTACGTACCGTGACAGGAAGGAGGAACTATACATAATAAATTCGTCACGACACTTATATTATATATTATACTATGCGTGTATTTTAGTAATAGAATTCGACAAATTAACTCATTACAGTCATAGCACATATTATTTAAAATATAATTAAATTGTGTTTATTTTGTGGCGTTTGATTTTTAATAATCAAATCAGTTTTAATTGAAGAATTTTATTTTGACACTGACCATTGTAATAATTTATAAATTTTATATAATAATATAATATTGTCCAAATCCACAACACGGGTTTAATTTTTACTGAATAACGTTTTATTAAACCTTAGTATGTTTATTCGCTGTATTCATATTATTATAGTTACTATATAATATTGTGTTTAATAAATTATAGTTTTCAAATTAGAACTAGAATTGTGTTGAACGTTAAAAAAAAAAACATAAATTGTATCGTAATTTTTTCCATGAAATGTACCTACTATATTTTATTTGTAGATCACAGTACGTATATTAATATACAACCAGGGTTTAGATAACTTAAGAATAATATTACTTTATAATATGCCTTTATATTAAACTTGAATTACACAATTGTTATAATTTTTAAAATATTACAAATAAAAAACCATAAAAAAAAAAAGAAGATTTAAATGAACAAAAAGTTTGTTTTATAATTTTATATTACCTATTTATAAAAAAAATTGTTTGTTTCCAACCCCTAGACTTATCGTGTATTATAGCTGAAGTATGTTAGGCTAGGCTTATTGTTGATTGTATAATATTACTATTTTTAGTTGACTGGAGAATTGTTGAAAGTTTTAATAAATGAGCTTACTCACTATGAAAGTTTGCATTTTACGTCAAAATTTCTATTTAATCATAATAATAAAACGACGATAAAAAAATGTGTGAGACTTTTATTCGTGTTTGATATTCATAGTGCGAATATGCTTACTGCTTAGTCTCGTTAGTATTGGCGCTGCAACGGCGACTCAATCGTCATAATAATACCGTCGAGTGATGTGTATGTATACTGTATAGTATATAAATATATAAGATTGTAGGTTTAACAGCATATATATGATATAGTCGCTTGTATATAACATAATATTATATTATTATTATTATTGTACGAGGTTAGGTTAACATATTATATTGTGCTACCTTTACTTATGAATATTGTGTTGCGTTACGTATCCGATAAAGGAAAATGACACGTGTTATACGTTGTGTGTATCTATGAAACGTTTTAATTGCTCACGCGCAAGCAAACGGTTAACGATTATAATATTGTTTGCCGTTCGATTGCTAGTTCCCGGATGGGTGACCACCTTGGAATTTTAGCAACACACACGCAACGTCCTAACCTGACCATAATATTCGAGATAAATAGTATCTAGCTATAACATCTCTCCTAGCATAAAAAAAAAAAAAATCAGAATATTGTTTACTCTTTTAGCAGGTAATAGTAATAATAATATTAATAATCATATTATAGTGTGATGACAATATTAAACTCTTATTGATAAGTATTTTAACGTGAGAGTGTGAGACGGAAATGCTACTCTGGAATAGTTAAGTTCACAACAAACAGTGGCTTTAATCTATTTTATGTGGTATCGATCACGTAGACTCGATACGCTATGATGAGTATTATTAGCCGTATAATATAAAAAAAAAATATGCATTACTATTACTTTTAGTTACCTTGGTATAATTTAGTTACATGGTAAGACGATGTTGCATCACCAACAGTTATCGAAGTCATCGGGTCGAAATGGTGGCCATTGAGTCACTAGCAGATGAGTATAGAGCGTATACACTGTGGTTGGAAGTAATGCGTCACTATTATTCTTCTAATTAATATAAAATATGAGTGAATTAAATGTCTTGTATTTGGCTGAAAAGTAACTATGAATTCAGCGATATATTTTTATTGTTATAGTTCATATGTATTTGATATCATCATACTTTGTGTATAATGCACCAGTGACCCATATGTTAATATATAATATTATATACACACGAGTTTATGAGTCAAAATCTGTTTCCATTTCGACAGAAATACGAGTATAATATATTATCATACTTATAGTAATACGTATTATGCGAATTGCTGTACACAAGTCAGATCGATTTATCGGCCGTAGGCTTTAATATATTGTTTGCGAAGGCGTATATTGTACAGGACGTTGCTACCTTATGACTTCTACGTGTACTGTGTACTAGCTGCTACCTATATATATATATATATATACTGGCCAAGAAATTATAAAGGACGCATATTACTGTTAATATTACTTTTGATTTTCAAGCGGCACTAGCGGTATGATGTATTATATTTTTGAAAATGTTTGTTTTGCTTATTAAATACGTTTGCTTTGCTATAATAAGAAGTTTATAATAGTATGCTCGTATATCCATCAAACACAGACTGTTTTGGACGAGTTTGATATATTTACTGCATACTACATATTGTGTACTCATTTATATTATGAATATTTTTGAGGATATAATTATACCTGTGCATATATTATACTTGTGAGCTTGGGTCAACATAATTTATAATTATAGTTATTTTTATATTATTTAAGTATACAATTATATAGGTTTAAGTGCATATATTATATAATTGATCAATTAAAATCCATATGCTCATAAGATGTAGGATTCGTATAATGGTTGTACAAGATTAACTTGTTAATTGCTAATGGCAAAAATTTATCAGTAAACGTGTAAAATTTGTGAAATTATATTAAGTATAGTCAAACATATAATGACACATAATAATGCTGTTAATCACCGACGACTTCACCAGCCTCAATAATATATTGAAAAACTTTGAAATAATAAAATTACCTAGGACAAAAACTAAACATCGACAATTATATGATAATTTTTTTGTTTTTTAAAAAAGCAAATTTGTTTGAAAATTGAAACTAAAATTAGTCAAATACAGCCTAACTATATATATATATTTTTAATTTACATATTACTTTACTAATGGTTCTTTGTTATTGATGTTATACAAGATCATAAATAATAATCAAATCTATATACCTTTAATTATATAAATAATATCGATATATTACAATCCTAAGTCGTATATAATCGTTTTAAGGAAACAGAAATTCGTAAATATATATATATTTAATCGGGTTAAATAAATAGGTAGTTAGAGTACATACAAATATAAAAACGGCTTCTTAAAAACCATTATAATTTAATGGATAATTGATGAAAATACCAAATAATCGTAAATACTTCTCGCATTTTTGACAAGCATAAATTTTTTACCAAATATTTATATAAGTATATAATATATTCATATAAATATAATGTACTAATTATAGAATTCATGTGATTCTAGCATATTAGCCTTCGTCTACTCAAACGAATGATGGTCATACTTTGGTTAGGAGTACTGTGTTTAGTGTGTGCACCATACTTCGGATTTGGTCTCTATTGGGATGAAAAAACTTCGACGTGTGTGCGTTACCGGACTGCCAAAAAGCCTTTAGACGTGCTATACGCTTACTTATATTTCGGTCATGGTAAGTAGGTAACCTTTAAAAATGGCCTTAATGGTTTTATATAATATAAAAATATATAAATAATATAAAAATAACAAATGACTTATCATTATTGAAATATTGAAAATTAACTTAATTTACTCCCTTATTTCTATAAAATAATAGATAATAGATAATAATAATAGTAACCTACTAGAAATAATAATTTATCAAACTAAAAATAATAAACTACTGTTTGTTAATTTATTACGTATTATAATTGAATGTCTTACCAAAAGTAACATAAAAATGTTTATTTAATATTTTATTTGAATCGTAAGTTCCATTTAAAACTAGCTGACCTCGTACACTTTGTTGCCCATTAAAAAAGTCATCTCTATAATAATAATAAGTTTTCGATTGAATGCTGTTTATTGAAATTACATTATTATAATTATTATTATTATCACTTTAATAATAACAAAATTAAAATCAATAGCAACTATTTACAAACAAAAATATTTCCATCGTAAATAAAATATTTTTTCGAGAAAACAAGAATTTTTACGCAAAACAGGTTTAAAAACAATGATTTTGTTTTTTTAGTTTAACTTAAAAACGAATTATAAATCATAATATTATAATTTTAGAAACGAGAAACTTTGAAACAAATGTTGATAACAACATTTTATATATCTAATAAAATATTCAAAATATTTTAATTTTTGAGCTACCTATTTATAGTCTTGAGAATACTTAATTTTTTATATATTTTTAAATAACTGTCGATAAACATATTTTTGCTGGGTTTAAAATCTTAAAAATTTAATAAGTACAAGATTCATCATACATTTTAAAAATACGAAGTCACAATATTTCTTTATAAGTGGTAGATTTTAAAGTTTTGAGGAATTTTGACAAAATTATGAGCATTTACAATCAAATCGTAGTTTAAAATTCATAAAAATGTTGTTTTTAAATCTAAGATTTCAAAACCTAATACGAGATTTCTTATATAGGTATAATTTTTTCAATCCATATAAAAATAAAATATTTGTTTTTATTTTTACTATAGGTGTATTTTTATGCTTTGCGATAGTCTACACAAACTTAGCCGTTATGAAAGCTCTATGCATGAAGGACAGCCCTCACAACAAGCATAACGTGTTAATGAGACGCATCAGTCGAGGATCGTCATTGACTTGTAACGCGACTACCAAAGAAGAAAGAGCGTTCGGATGGCTCATGTTTTTGCTGTGTGTCGCGTTTGTTACATGTTGGGTCCCACAAATGGTAACTACTACTGCTTCCTATAATAAGTATTATACATATAGGTACTGCGATGTAGACTTTAACATTTATTTGTGGTTCACTACACTACAATAAATTATAGGACTCTATATTTGTAGTGCGAAATTTGTATTACTATAATACTCTACTGTACAGTGTATAAATTGGCATAAACAATATTATTGCAAAAAGAACTGAAGTTACGAACTGCAAAATTACTTATTACAAATATAATACAATAACATTGATTAAAATAATATATTTAATGAATATATTTTTAAAGTATACTTAAACAATGATTATAGAGCGTGAACAATTTTGATTTTTCTGATTTTTCAACCCATGCGTCGACCACCATTATTATACTTGGTCCTTGCACATAATCAATCATAGCAGTTAAATTTCAATCAAATATTTTATGTCGTATTTTTATCCTGCTCGAGTAAAGGTCCACTTATTTTTTAAACTAATTATGTGATGTCATTGATTAATATATATTATATAATATCTGCAATACCTACATTTTTTTACTACGTTTGTTAAATATAAAACTAGATACCTAGGTAAGGAAATTCAATTTCATAGATTTTATTTTACGACAAAACAATATTGTTTTAGCACATTATACTACATTTTATTAATTAATATATTTCAATAAAAAACATGAAAAATACAATATTTTAATAACCTACGTTTAAGTATTTATATATATAAAAAAAAAAAAAACTATAAATGTGAAACTATAAATTCAACAAATTTTCATGTTAACAGTTGTTGTTGATGTTGTGTTCCAGATAATAATATTGTATAGACACTTTAATATTAGTATTTTGAATGCGATTTATAAATTATAACACGATCTTGTAAAAGGGGATAGAAGTAAAACTAAATTTGACATAATTTATGCGTAAATTATATTTTTTTCTTTGAATTAACATAGTTTTATACTATAATATTCCTAATAAATCGTTAATTATTATAAGATTACTTTTATCTCATTTCCGTGAATTTTTCTAGAATAAAATTGCATTCTGAAAATTTAAAATTACGCAATTATTTTTTTGGCGTTTTATTTTAATATTCGTTTTTACTAAATATATATATTATACGTATGTCTAGGTATGTCTATGTTTTTACAACGACTGTTATACTATAGTATTAATGTCACGTTATAAACAACATGTTAATCATTAAAAATTTCGTTGTTCGTTAACACCCTGAATATTGAACAATAGATGGATTTTTATTTCGATAAAATTATCTCCACGTTTTGATAATTTTCAGATAATTATAATATTAAATTTTTAATTGATTATATAATTTATACTTGCATTCTCAAAAATACGTGTAGATACTAATAATTAAACATTATTAATTACTCAATGATATTTTGAGCAAAATAAAATTGCAATTTGCAATTTTTTAGGGTGTTCCAAAATTAAATTAAATCCGTGTCTCTATTTAATACACAATAAAAGTATAAAAGCTTGATATTTTCACTTGTTTATCAGATTTTTAGAATATTTTAAAAATGTACATTAATTATACATTAAAAGTGAATACAATAAAAAATACTATGAGTTGTTGAATGTGGTTTTGAGAATTATAGCATAAACAAGACCGGAAAAAATAACAGAATATCATATTCTAATATAGTAATATTTATTGGTGATTATAAATTGTAGACATCATTCCTATAATTTCTATTACTTTTAATATTTAAAAATTTTATTCCATTTATAAGACTTTTGAACACATCATTCTGAGATATTTCTTAGACCTGAAGTATAAATAAAATTTAATATAAAAATCAAATTAAACAATTATTTCTTAAATGAACGTTACGTCACATATTTTGTATTCATATTCAAAATTTTTGTTGTTAAATTTTGTCGTTTTAATAATATGGAATTATTGACAGAATATAAATAATAATAATATAAGGACAATAATTAAAAAACATAGGTGGAACCAGCATTTATATTCAGGAGGTTCGAATGTTTTTATAAATCTTAACCCCCTCTCCATCATAAAAAAATATTACTATAATATTATACTTAACTATAATATATTATATTAAGTTTAGTAACAAAATGATAAGAACTATAAACTGCCAGGTCACCTAGGTGAGGTTACAGCTGTATCATATATTATACACAATTACTCACTTCGCTTACAATTTAAAAGTGTCATAGGTACTATTATGTAATGAATTGTTTTTTGTTTAGAGGGTGCCACTTCATACCCTGCACATCCCCTGGCTATGCCAATGATTGTAAACAAGAAATTTGTGAGACTATTTTTCGGGCATTACACATCATTATAAATGTTCGATGTAATCCCCACCAGACGCTATATAACGACTCATATATTTTGATATACGAAAAATGATTTTTATCTAAGTGTATTATCATCGAGTTAGAAACTGATAAGAACAAAACTGTTTCTACCTATTGCAGGTATAGTATATTAAGAGCTATCTACTGGCAACTTATAAAAACTCCTGAGTTATAGCTACACATTGATAGATGTCAGTTTGGTACAGCTTGTTTACTTCCCATGCTAAGATTTTTCAAAATTTCACTCATATTATGTAAGCACTCTGTATTAATATATATTTATCTATTTTTATTGATAGAAGCCAATTCTTATATGTGTGTAAGCAATCCACAGAAAAATATGTCGCTCTTATAGTCTTATGGTTCTAACATTTAGTTCAAAGATACCCGAAAATTTTCACCTCCTCATGTGAAGCTAATTATTTAAATTTTGAATTTTAAAGAGATACTCATACAATGATTTGTTAACTCATGACAAAAAATATTATTTTGTATACGTGAAAATAGGTATTGATGTACCTCGCTTTGTAAAGGAATGTGGCTATGAGGACACTTGGTATATATTTGAACGTAGTTAAAATTGTACTCTTAACTTTTCAGATAACATTCTTAAAAGAAATATTGAAATTTTTATCAAAATTGAACGAGTAGAGTTTTAATCTATAATAAGTTACAAAAATAAGGACAATTAATTAAATATTATTTTATTTTATTTAAAAATCCCATAGTAATACATGGTGAGTTGAGTCAAATAGTCTATACAGTCATTTATTTTTTAAAGTTTAACCAATATATAAATAAAAAACTATTCAATTTTCGTAAGTAAAAAAAAATGCATATGTTAGCCTAGGGGTATATATAGGTAATATATCAACCTGCTATTGATGCTGAAAATAGAAGCTAAAATCATTCTTTTAGTCTATTAGGTATATCTATTGGTATAGTTATATTGAAATCAGTACCATTAGTTTTTTTGGAAGTTAGATAGTAAGAACTTGTTCATTTATTTTAAATATTTATTAATTGATTTATGTAGAAAAAAAAATGAATTAATTTAGGTATAATATGTTTTTACGACAGATATCGATACCGTTGTCCAGATTCATTGATGACGAAGCGAAGATTCGGCCGTTCACCATCGCCGCGGACATGCTTCTGGCTATGCACTTCGCGCTAGACCCATATCTGTACGTGCTCCAGCACTGGACGTTAGTTAAATCCATCTGCTTGAAACAGAAAAATAAGAAAAACGCGAACGGCGGCAGCACGAGCGTGAGTCGCAGCAGTTCCATGAGAACAACGTACGAAGTATTCTCACAGCAGCCGCTCTGATTGCAATATACAACGGCTGAACTCTGCTGCTGCACGAGTGTGTTTGGGCATGACTGTATAATAATATACAACTATAATATATATACCAACGTCCAACATATGTAACGATGATATTTTATAATTATTTTTCATTTTTGGAAAACTACCAACGAATGTGCCAGTGATTATTGTCCAATATAATATGTATATGTACATGTATACAAATTATTACATGATATATCTATCTGTATACTATTGTATATATAATATATAGGTATATGCATATAATATCTACTCCTAGACGGTGGGAAGGAACGAAATTACACATATTATAAATGGGTTAGTCGTGCAAAAAAACTTAAAAATTTAAAAACAGTAACACACCTATACTATTTATTCTCATTTACCGTAGTCCGTAGAAATTATTATTATAACCGTGAGGCAAACACGCGATTATCCTTGTTTTAGGTTTGTCTATATCTACTATAATCCATACATTTTTTTTATAAAATACAAAAACCATATGGAAATTCATAAAAATATAAACTATTATTTTAATTTTATACTATGTATCATATTATATTGATATTTAAACCATTAATAAATAAAATCATAAATGATAAATGCATTCAAAAGATCTTCAATGCCCGTCCTATAGGTACATGCTGTCAAAAAAAAAAAAAAAAAAATAACAATAATATAGGTTTTAAGCTGTAATTAAATGTGCTTAAATGATTAGAACTTACCACATCTTATTTTTCTTTAGTTCAACGAGATTCGATCTGTAGATAAAGAAATTATATAATAGGTTAATTAATTTATTTGTATAATTATTATAGTATGTATATTATGTTATCATTATACAATATACATTATACATATTAAACATCAATTTCTGATGATTTAATTTCATAATCTTATAATATAAAATAAATACCTATGTAGTTAAAGAAATACATTAGTTATGTTAATAATCTATTTGGTACTTTGAATTAGCGTATTATATGAAATTGAAAAATCTGGAATAAAATGATACTAAAAAAAAAATTATTACTTATTTGAAGTGTTTAGAATAGAGATATTTTTACCAAAGACTTAAGTAAAAATGTATTAACTAAAAGATCTTATATAACTTCAAGTTAGTAAGTAAAAAAAGTAATATATACTTGAAGGTTTTAAATTTAAAACGTAAACATACCTATACGGTATATATAGGTATATTTTCATATAAACTTAATTATGTAGTTACTATAAATTAAAAATTATAGTTATATAATATGTTCATTTATAAATCGAAATATGTATATTTTTTTTAATATAAATTAACTTTATTGCTTCTTTACCTACAGGCTATAAGAATATATATACCTCTGTAGCCTTTAGGTAACATAATTTTCGAATATGTATGCATATAAGTGTTCATAATTGTTTTGTTTTTATGAATTTCCTATTTGTTACTTACATAGTTACATGTTACAATATTGTTTTAAATGTTGTTTGTGTCACTGTCACTACTTAGGTTATCTTTAATTCAATATTTTTTACATATTCTAAACTTGAATAATTCTTGGATATTGGATAGTAAAAATAAATAAGTATTCTCCCATTCAAAATCAATAGTTGAAATAGAAATGCATGTGTGCTTATAACATCAAATAGTGTTGTCATTGTTTTCAACCTTTTAAAACGTATTCATGTGTTCCATATTATATCCTGCATCATATTATTCGTTTTTAATATGAAATAATAAATATAATTTACAGCTATTTTTTATTACTGAAATAAGGAAAAAACTATATAATATATACATATAAAATAAAAATAATAAAAATAATATAAAAAATATATATATTAAACCTATAATATAAATTAAAACTGGAGTATTAACTAAAATATTATTATTAAACAATTTAAAAAAAAAATAGTACCCGTCTATACATAGATTCTGGAATTTTTATTTTGCCGTGGAAATAATGTCAATTTTTAACAACCTATTTTGTACTTTTTTTTTGTATAAAATAATTTAACTGTTAATTAACTGTCGTTTCAGGAATATCTATTATTTGTGGGTAGGTATTTCTTACTCAAATACAGTATACCTAATACATTATTAGTTGAAATTAAATAAAAAATAATAATTTAATAATAAATATATAAGTACAACACAGATCAGTTTTATTAAATAATTAAAAAAAACATTTAATAAAATAATAATGATGATTTGTTTTCAAAATTGTATATGACTAGCACATTTTGCACCTTTATTGACCTTATTAATAATCATAGGTACATTTTATAACATATATTATATTATAACTTCGTTATTCTTTTAGGCATGCTCTTTTTTACTATGTTTATTTTATCCAGTATTATTCTTGGCTATTTATTTCCTTCATAATATTATGTTTAATTTTTTATTATTATTATTATTATTATTATTTATAAATTTTGCTTTTCAAGCCTTATAAGTTTTTTACTTATTAATGTTATGTTATTTAAATATTTTATTTGCTTTATTAATTATTATTTATATTATATGTATGTTCTGAATAAAATTGGAATTATTATGGATGTATTTTATTATTTATTTATTTATCATAATATCATACGTATGATTTATATATTTTTAAATATAACAAAAAATAATATGAATTACTTTTTTAAATTATACATTAGCAATAATTGTTTGTCTACATGCATATTACTATAAAAAGAAAGTAAAGCAAATCATTTTAAATGTAATATGTTTGTTTTATTATTGGTTTTCAGTGTCATTTGTCAAGTTTTATTTTTGTGATGACTAATATTAACCACAGCTCATGCTTTTACTGACAAGCATTATAGACAATGTTATGTTATAACTACATAAAATCATCTATATTTCTAGATGTTTTGATACATCCACTGCATATTTTAATAGAAAAAATATATTAAATTATTTAAATAAAAGTTAAGTACATGAAAGCTTTTTTTTATGTTAATACAGGTCAACAACTTTAGTTATTAGGTTACAATAAGAAAAATAAGAAGAAACTACATATGAATAATTACAGTGGTTACCTTAAATTGAATTCTAGAAATCAATAAGTTTGAGAAATAAAATAATTTTATTGCTGTTTTTTCAATTGGGTTCAAAGCTTCGAAGACATGTATCTGAAAGCTTTATATTTTATTTAATTCGGATAAAAACAAACGTAGAAAAATGTGTTATTCATATAAAAATGGTAATCATACCTGATGTAACGTATCTACATATTTTTACTATTTTGTACACATTTTTTAGATAGGTAATCTTATGTTTGTTATATTCATTAAGCTTAGCGAATGTGTTAAAATAAAACAGGTAAAGGTAGCTTTAATGCGAATGCTATTAAACAATTTAATAATATTTATTTAATTTGTATATTATTATAACATTACTTATACACAATTTTATCTGTTTATAGATGTTTTTCGTGGTTCACATGGCCAGTGTTTCACTGAATAAAAAACTTCAAATTTATCGTATCGTGTAACCATATTACTTACTTTATATATCATAACATTTTATTATACCTGTGATAATGTTTATATTTTAATATGTATATCCATGTTTTTAATTTTATTTCAACAAATGTATGGAATTATCTCATTAGTACTTAATAATAATTATAGATGATGCGATTGAGCAAATATAAAATAATTTAGTTAAAATTAAAAATGTATTTTTTTTTTAATGTCAAATGAATCTACCAATTTTCAATAAAGTCATAACAACCACAATCTGGTGATACAGGATTGTATAGTAACATGATTATTTTAACCTTGTTTTTGGTTATATTGGTAAATTTCCAAAAATAATTTTAAAAGTGAATCAAAACAAATATATAATTTCAATAAATAATATATTAATAAGTAAATCTACTTTTAGTTTATAAAGACTAAAGTTTTTCTTGAAAAAGATAATGCATAATTCTTATACTTAAATCTATTTATTTATTTCATTTTTTTTAATGGTACAAAGGAAAGTCTACACTCTTTCAAAAATGTTTATACTACATAATTTGTTTTCTATTTTTTCTGATTAAAATATTATTTTTATACAACAACATATTATATATTGTTAATGTTATTTGGCAATTTTTTTTGTATTGTTAATTCTTATGAAATTGATGATACAAATAAATTTGTTATAATAATACATATTTATATGCACCTTCAATCTACTTACGTATATCTACGTATTGTAGTGAGTCAAAGAAATAAAACTAAAATTAAATTTAACAGTTGTGGTAACAAAATGCAAACGTTAATAAATGTAAGACTATGTATGAATCACGAAATAGGTATGTACACATTGTACACGGTGAGCATTAAAACTGATAACGTGTTCACTAAAATATCATATAGAGAAAGTTGGTTCGAGGGTGTATGTATTTTTAACGAACATTAAAAATGAATAATATTAATTTATGAGCGTATATTGTAACACATATGGCATGTCGTACATGCGTATTTAGTCACTACTAAAATATAAGCCTATTCATCTTAACGATGATTTAGAAACTGTTGTAGACACAGTATATAATATTGTATACCTACCTTGTCAGTTATCTCATGAGAAAATAGTACAATTTCAAGCATATGGAATAATTTAGAATATTAATTAGAGTGGTTGGTTGGCCATTTAATTTTCTGCACTCAACAAATATTTGGTACTCACTACAGCATCGTTACAAAACAAGCAATAATTGATGATATAGGTACCGGTCGAGGTCAGGATATTGTTTGTACAGTATCTAGTTTTTGTTACACTTTTTTGTTTTCCTTCAAGACAAAGTTTATCATTATACAAATCATAATTTTAATTCTGTAGGATAAGGATAATTTATCACAGTAGGTAATAAATTTCAACTATTTCGATTTATGAACAAATTTGTTTGTATTATCTGTATTGTACCATTACATCAATTTTTTTTGGATACGATTTTTTCGTCGACTTTTCAAAATTATTTTATTGTTAATTATTCTAAGTAATGTATATCTAGTCAGTTTTTTTAGATTAAGAAACATGTACCTGTTATAAATTTATGAACCATAATAATACATTTAAGGCAGTAAATATCAATAATACTAATCTAAATAAATCACTTCTAAGTTCTCAACTTCTTATTATACGTATGCATACTAAAGACAATAAATTATTTTAATCTACGTCTCACGCTAGATTGTATAAGTCTAACAAGCAATTAAATTGAATGTATCCTTTTCATCTTAAGTTTATTTCTAATTAATTATTAATGTAAGAAAGGTTATTATATTCAGTTATATAAGAAACATATTTCATTATTTTCTCTTATAATACCGTCAATATATGTTTAGTAAAATAATGCACAATACAATTTAAGCATACAAAAGTTTTTAAAACATTATAATTTATAAGAGTTGTACGATATCTTAGGCTAGGCTACTTAGAATATTGATAATAACTTACATTTATTTATTTATTTTTTTGTGCCATTAGTATTAATTGATAATATATTATTCTATAAAATGAAAATTTCATTAGTGAATATTATCGTACATTAAAGAAATTAAGGAAACAAGTTTAAAATACCAAGAATAGTACATTTTCATTAACATACATCTGCAGGGAGTACGGTGATGGAAAAGTTCATAAAACGAGTTAAATTATATATTTTTCTTAGAAATGAAATATTAACCTTGTTTTTATGGAAAAATGAATCAAGTTTATTATATTATACACCAAATAAATATTATGTTAATAAATGATAGAATACAGTAAAAGCTACAAAAAATAGAATTTCGTCATTGTTAAAGATGACAACGTTCTACCTTAGGCAGCTATCTATGACTTTGATTTTATTTACTTAAATGTAAGTGTATGTAATCAATTTTCCAGACACGTGTTCTCGTTTATATACTAAAATATCAGTATAATAAGTATATTTTTGATATTAAATTTGGATCTATTAATGCAACAATGTATATTTAACTAGTAGGTAAGTGTTAAAATATATTATTTTCAATCTGTTAATAACGTTAGTGTATCTCAAATTTGAATGCCATTAAAATGTATTTCCTTTATGATGAACTTTTATGTCTTGTTAGAATTGGATAAATAATAAAAGATAATGAAAAAAGTTAAGCTTTTAAATTATCTGTTCAAAATATTATGTAGCATGGTTAGGTATATAAATTATGATACCTACAAGCACCCTATGTCTATACACAAAATCTAAATTATTTATTTAACTTTGTTTACATTATTTTTAGATAGATATTAATACTTCATTGAAAAATCCATGCTTAAGAGTTATTTTGATATAATGTTATTAAGTCTAAAATGTAAAACACGATTTACATTTAGAAAAATAGAACAGAAACATCAATACAATACTTAAGTATAGTTACTTATTGCTTATAAATTACATCAAGTTTTAATAAAATACATAGTAATTTAAATAATAAATATTATAAAAATCTTACAAGAAAACAAAAAAATAAATTATAATGAAAGAAAGAAGCACGTTATATTATAGGTTTACCGACAACGATATTATAGTATGTATTATAATACTCTTAATATATCATATTAAATATAATACTAAAAAAAGACGGCGCATTAGATAGGCAAATTAGAGTTTTAATTATTATACGGGTTGTTCAAGCCTATTTCTGGAAATCAGAAATGCGTGCACAACTATGTGACTAAGTCACCATAATATTTCGATGTATAATTGCAAAATTATGATGTCGAATAATAATAATAAGAATAATGGAGGCACTGAAAAGTGTCTAGATGAGAAGAATTATATTATTTCATTAAAGATGAAGCTTTAAATAAATGTCGATAACCGTGCCTTTGTGTGGTTTGTGGGTTTTCTGGCTGATTGTGATACCATTCAGATAAAATGGAAAATAAAGTTAAATCTTATATGATTTTTAGATTTTTCTAATAAACACATTGCGACTTTCGTCTGAGAGATTTCATACATACAAATGTTGGCAATAACTTGTACCGGCTGTAGATTATTGGTAAACTTGACATAAGTTAAAATATCATTACTGATGTTAGGGTGTATATTATAGGATTTGTCCCAAAGACTAATATGTCTGACCGATCAATTGAGAATATTTTAGAACTAATCAACTAAAATTTACATGACAACTTAATAATATTTTAGTAACGATGATTTACTTTTTTTCAATAAATTGAAAAAATTATAAGACACATCTCATTACAATATTATTAAATTCAATATTTTTACTAGTTCTATTAAATAATAGTATAGATTTCCTCAATATACGATGAGTAGACACTATAATGCCAAATACATTTTCATTCGACAAGCACATGAAATACAGTAGTTAATCATCCTTTCAATACTACCTTATCACAACGCCCTGAATAGGGTCTCAAAATGTACTTACATCAAACCAGGCTATTTTGTAAGAAATTTCTAGACGTCGATAGTTCAATTGAATGGAATTTCACGCGATGTATTCTGTAGCTAATCCTTGGTGTTGGTATCAGCGGTCAGTGCTGATTTAAAAACTCAAGCTTCCCCATTTCATTTAACATATTTACGGATTCGTTTTACTTATAGACAGTGATAATTCATTTTTTGATCATTAAGAGAAACGATATTATAGCCTTTATATTATATTATAATTTTATAGTTAAAAATAAATTATATCTTCACATAATTTTTTTAACTCTTTAACTTTTATAAACTCGATTGATTTGATTAAGATTGTTCTCGTAAGTACTAAGTAAATATTTATTTTTATTATTTACTTTAAATTTTAAACCCTAAGAGTTGATTTTATTTTATTTATCTATTTTATTGCTACAATTTATAATAAATGGTAATACAATTTTTAGTTTTATTGTATTTAAAGAATTCGTGTTATTTTTTTAAATTCAAAAAACTTTTTTTTAATAATTTGTTATGATGATAACATTAATTATTTTATTGTGTTTTAAAAAATTATTCTGCACAATTAAGTATAAACTATACTCGATTTCAGTTTAAATTTTGATAAATTCGTTAAAAATACCAAAATTTTCAAATTATTTTAGTATTAAAAAAATCATGGAATTTTCAATTATATAAGAATAGATAAAACTTGAGAGTTTAATACAAGGTCACTAGGCATAATATTCTTCATACATTTTTTTAAAGAATTTTAAGTTATTAATAATACCTACGCCTTACATAGAAGTATTATATGAGTATAGAACTATTTTAAATCTTTTTTTATGAAAATTGATTGTTCTTTAATGATATGTTTTGTAGTATATTATTTTTTTAATGATTTTAATTATTTTCTGATATTCAATAAATATTAATTTTTGAGACTTAAAACTATAGACGGTTACCGAGCAATGTTGTGATATATTTAAATTCATAACGTACGTCGTTATTGACCAATAAATGACTAACAATAATAATTATATAATATAATGCTAATGACTACCATATAATATAATATACAATAACTTATATATATTATATATAACTATATTAATTATTAAATCTATTGTATTATAATAGATTACCAATAATAGAAAAATAATTACATTTTATAATATCCTTAGAAATACAGTCCAACACGCCGTCTCCAGTCAGAATTGCTTATCGTAGGTATGCAATAATTTATATTATATTAATTATAGAAACATTTTTCTAGAGTTTTATTTTTAAGTATTTATTTCCTATAACTAGTGATTTTGAGATTCTGATAGAGATCATTTTCAGCATTAAAAAGTATGAAGAGTTATTTCAATTGAACAAGAACAATTAAATTTATTCGCTGTTCTTAATATTGAAAACTCTTTGTTAAAAACTATTTCATAAGATGAATGTAGAGACCAAACATCAAAACAATTAAGTCAAGAAAACCTTTGTTATAAAAAACAAAAAAAAATGTAATTACATTTTGTAATACGTCATATAAAATTCCTAATGGTAAATTTAAGTTATAATAAATTTATGTTTAAGATATATTTACTTCGAATCATATTATTATAAATAATTGATTTGAAATGTTTGAATTTAGTAATTTTTTTTTTAATCGTAAATTTTTATTGAAATTTAAAATTATACTAGTGGTCTTTATGATAAACATACAAACCTGAAATTTTCACTAAGTATTTATATTATCAATTTCTATATAATAAAATATATGATAAAAATGTTTAAATATTTTAACTATTTTTGTACCATTTATATACAACTGAAAATGTTTAATTTATTTAATTTTTTTTTTTTGTAAGTATCGATTTAAAACTTAAGAAAGTGTAAAATAGGTATTTGATAATTTAATGCAAAGTTTCTAATATGTGGTCTATTTTTCAACTAAAAATATCGAAAATTAAATGGTCATAATATTTTTTTTATTATGCTTTAGATTTTGAACTTTGACGAAATTAGTTAAAATCTCGAAAAATAAAAATTATTTTGTATACATAACAAATTTCTGCTTATACTTAGGATTTGAATGTTGAATACCGAGTTCTTTATATATTTTTCAACGTTTATATATAAAAAAAAAATCGAATAAAAATTCAAATTAATTTTTTATGAGCTTTCAAAGTTAGTTTTAATCATTATTACATCGAATTTTTATCCGTACAATAACTATTTCTTTCCAAACGATTAAAAAATCTTCAAAATCGTATTGAATTATAAACTATATTTTGTAGTTAAAATTCATAAAATCTTTGCGTTTTGTATTCAAGTTTTGAAAATTTAGTATAAAATCAATCATAAGTATTTCGTACTAGAACTATAATTTTATGCTCACAATTATTTTTTATAGATATTTAAAATTCGAATTTAGATAAATTACTTATATTTATACGATAAATAACGTTGTTAACTATTTTGTTATAACTTAAAGTTAAAGTATTTATTTATTTTCCAAGTATAGTTTAACAGTTTATATGAAATCATTATTAAACATGTATTCGTGGAAACCTAAAACTTTTATGTATTTTATATTATTATGAATTTTACTATAATATACAATGACATTTTATAATATTCTTATAATATTTTAAAATATTATTAATTGTTTTTAATATGAATCTATTATAACTGTTTTACAGTATTTATAGAAAGATGTCATTAAATTATAAGTTATATAAGTCGATAAAATATGATATTATTATATATATTGTTACAATATTTTAATACTAAGAATATAATAAATGCAATATTTTCTGAAAAATTTTTATCAACTTACTTAAATGTTAAAAATAAAATAAGTTACTTTAATAGCTATATCAAAAAAGCATATAATGCAATATACTTAGTAATAAAATCCAACAGACTGTTTACTCTCAGAATCATTTTTCGTATACAATGTTATAATACATCATTTAACTCAAATTAAGTACACCTATAATAATTACCCACTTTGCACCTGACGTACAGCAGAGGGGTATCCACTAACAATATTCATTATTGATCATTTATTTATTATTTTTTTTTTCAATTAATTTTTATTATTATTATTATTTAGGGGACATGGCGATTCTAAGACAACGAATAACATATAAAATACTTTTTTTTTTATATTTCAAAGATATTTATCAGTAATATTATTATTTGAATTATTACTTTATCCTTTATTAAAGAATGTTAATATTAAAATTATTTTGAATCAAAATTTAGTTCGTTCAGTATTTAATAGTATATATGTATACTTATAAATGTTTATTGTATAAAGTTATTGTTTGTATTTTAAAGGAAAAAATACTTGCAGTTGGGAATGAAATGTCGTAGTTCTGTCTTTTATGTATATTTATTTATACAGAATCTACAAGATTTGTTATGTACATTGTACTGTAAACTTTAACCAGCAAACAATAAAAGTCTTATGCAATATATTATATACTCACTATAGCATGAAATCTATACTCAATTGCAATAGTTTTCAACTAAAAGTGAGAAATTTCTATTTTAAATTCTGAACTTTTTGTTTAGAAGTGAGTTATACTTACTATAAGCTATACCAATTATTACATTTTTTTATTGTTAATAATAATATGAAAACATAACATTTATTGTAAAATTTAAAATACAACATCTTTAATTTTTTTTAACATTGTAATAATTATACCATAATTAATTGATGATCAATGTTTTAATTTTTAACTGATAAAAATACTTGATTTTTTTTTTTTTTAATTCTAGTACCTAATACAAATTTATGGAAAAATAAGTGTTATGTGAATACTTACTCATTTAAAATAAACGACATTTTATAAAAATGCTATCTTCATAGCAGATTATGACATCATTAGTTATATTAAATTATAAATACGAAGAAAAATAAAACTTTTACCTTTTGAAGTCTTCGTTTTATTATATATTTTTATTTATCTAATTAGATTATATAATTCTTAACTAATTTAATGGTATTGTCTTTTCAAACTATTCAAAGTATAATTACATTTTTAAATATTATCTTGTGGCTGGATTAATAATTTGTCTCGTTCAGTAAAATCAATAATATAAATAACGATATATCTTTTATAATCTATTAATTTATAATCTAAAGGTAATAACAATAATAATATATTAATATAATATAATTAATAATTATTATAATAATTAGTTTTTGGATACAGATTTTGGTTTTGGTCGAATTTAGGTAATTGTCATCACTGTATACAGCAGAAATTGTTGGTTAGATTTATTATTTCAACCTTGAAAACAAATAAAAAACAAAAAACAACAATTATTATATAATATGTATAGATATTAGTTATATAGGTATATAGATTATCTAACTTATAAAAATAATTTTAATGTTATATTTAAGTATTGATACCTAATTTTAAGGGATGCTGTGTATTGGAGTGGTATCCTCCAAGCTTGTGGGTGAATCTTTTTCATTTGTATACTTGGTCCTGTTTGTTCCAGGTTCTTGTAAATGCATTTTTTCTGGATCAATGGAACGGGATTCGTCGTTTTCCAACATAAAAAGCACGCCAAAGTTTAATTGTCGAATGTCGTAGTAAATAGACAACGTTAGCATCACACATACAAGTCCCACAACCAAATAGCCTATATAATATGAAAATATGTAGAAGTGTAATTAGTGTTATTATTTAGTTGTTATTTATTTAGTGTTATTTTTCATATTATGATTCATAATGATAAATTTCGAATTGTATCGATATTATTACCGGTTATCATTAGTTTGTAGAGCGGTCTGTACTTTTGATCCGGCGCGTCTCCCGGAATGTAGTCTCCAAGACCAATGGTAGTGAGTGATATAAAACAATAATACAATGAATCCATATAGTTCCATTCGGGTTCCAAGTATGTGAACATTGCCGCGGGCATCAATAGAAACAGAAATATCAGTGTGCAGAGTATGGTGCCGAAGTGTAATAGCCGAATAGTGAATGGTGGATATAAATGTCCAAGGCGGCTGTTGAGGAAGTGTAGATACTTTGTCGTGGGTATCATCAACCGGTCGACCAGTGCAGTCAATAGCACTAGTGTCAAAGGTATACCAAAAAGTGCGTAGAGCATACAGAACAATTTGCCTTCTTGAGATAGCGGAGTAACATGGCCATAACCTGAAAGATAATTTTCAGCATAGTAACTGTATGTATTCCTATGTATAATTTCAGTATACGGGTGATGTAATAGTAAAGACTGATGTTTGTAATTAATTATGTATAAAACAATATGAATAAAAATTTACAAGACGTGCAGTATACACTTTAAAAATATGTACCAATTTTATAAAAATATTTAATAAACATTGATAACAAGACAAGTATACCAGGGCCAAACAAAGCTCATCATATAAACCTGCAGGGATACCAATTAATATTTTTAATAGGCCAACTTTAGGAATTTAAAAAGTTTTAGAGGCGCCATAAAAATTGTATGTATATATTTGTCCGAATAAAGTAAAGGCAAAATTAAAAAATTAATTAAAATTAATAAGAATTTCATGTTATTCATCTAAAAAAAAAAATATAAATTTCTTGTTTGTGGATCAGACAGAGTTCGTCTACAGGCTGCAATTTGATGAAATCTATACAAACCATATAATGATTTTTCATTGATACAGATGAAAGCATAAAAAAAAATTCTTACAAAATTAAGAAATATTATTTTCGATTATCAAAAATATTTGTTCGTGATTATTAATTAATTTAAAAATTGGTTGTTGATCAACATATTCATTTTTGTCTTTATTAAAAAAAAAAAGGAAGTTGATTAATTTATTAAAAGTGTATAAATTATGCAAATTTTATGCTCCAATAACAAAATATGTATCAATATAAAAAATAAAATTTGGTATATGAAATCAGTTTGATTTGAAACGCCCACATTTCACACCCTTATAATCGAGCATTCACTGCTCAGTGTGAATATGCTAATGCATAGTTATAATTAAAGACCGGATTAATATGTTTTTACATATCGTTACTGGGTCTATGCAATTATATGAGAGTAAAAAATGTTGACGATTCGTTCAATTTTGAGTTCGTAGAAAAAAGTTTTTTTTGCATATTTGAGAATATTTTATAGGTTAGACTGGTTAGAGTATATTAATTTCATTTAGCATATTTTAGAATATTTAGTAAATTGTGAGAAAAAATATTTATTTATTATTAATTTTAATATTACGGTACCGGAAAATTTGCTTTTGAACATATTTTACACTTATTTTTTATCATTGTGACAAAAAAAACATATTATTTGTTAATTCTATAATAAAATTAAAATAATATTTTAAGTTTCTTTTTTATTCTTCAGAAAGTAAATATTTGCCATTGCATACAACAAAGGAATATTGTTTATTTTATACGTATATTATATATCTATATACATAATAAATTGTTATTTTGAATGTGGAAAATTAATTTTGAATGTTGTAAAAAAAAAAAAATTGTAAAAATGCATATTAAAGCATATATTGATATTCATTGATTATTTTTAAATATTTTTAAGATTTTTAAGAGAATACAATGAGAATATTTGAAGGTTTTTTTTAGAGAATATTAGCATCATATTTAAGGTATTTTAAGAAAATATAAATCCGGTCTTTAGTTTTAATTATATTATTATATTCTAATGCTGTCTCTAATAATAAATTTTATTTTGGTCAATGTTTAAAATATATTTTTCAAATTTAATTACAATGAACTAAATTGGAATTATTAAAAAAGAACATCAGTAAAAAAACAAAAAAACAAAAGAACAATAATAACATATTATTCTTAGTTAATTCATAATTAGCAGTTGAATTTATCAGATTTTTCTATTACAAAGATACCCTGTATAGTGTATAATATAATTAATTATAATTGTAATAACAAACAAAACAAACATATACTCGTATATATTTCGACATATTCTACGGTTATCGGTTATTAATTTAACGTATTAACGTAAAACACTCATTAATTCTTAAAAAACTATTACAATTTTTAAAATATTTTTTTTTTTGTTAATCGTAGTAATTGCGAAAAAAAATTTTTTAAATGTATAACATGCTATGTTTATTACTATTTTAATTTTCTATTTTTTTTTACTTTTTTAATTAACAACATATATTTTTAATTTCATATTCTAAAGCAAAATGTTTTCTTCTTGTATTTAGATACATAAAAATTAAAATTTTAACGAATATTTATAATAAATCTCTTTATATTTATAGACAATATTAAATTTTTATATTATTAGAATTGATATGACCATTATTTTACGGGTAGTGTCACATCACTTCACTCGTGTAAATTTAAATCGCTTTTAATTCACTAATAATTCATTAGATATTTTATATCCTTGAATAAAAACATTTTAAAAAATATATCATTTATTAATGTGATCAAATAAAAATCTTAAAAATGTAAATGATAGAAATTGGTAAAAAAATATATTTATTTTTTTCTAAAAATGTTGTTTAATATTGATTTAACACTATTTAAAAAAAATATTTTTAAAAACGTATATAGCTTTTTTAAATGGTGAGTGTTACGTTAAAATATCACCTATAACATGTCAAATCAATGTAATAATAATCGATTAAGTATATATCAAAGTAAAACATCAATGCCAATAACAATTATTTTCATGACGTAAACATTGAAGAATGAGAAACAAAATATATTTTAAAGAAAAAAATATTTTAAAAAGAGTTTCATTTTGCTTTGAGTCATATCATTTTATACTTACCTATAGTTGTTATTACGGTACAAGCAAAAAATAATGATTGGCCAAAACTCCAGTTTGGTTCTCCTGAAACATTTTTAGCTGCTGAAACACCTCTGTTACTAGCAGATAAAACTTCTTTTATAAAATTCTCCATTGAATCATCTGAAAGGAATAACAAATTGATTAAATAAAGTCATTTGAATACTTTAATACAATATATGTCCCACAGTTTTTTTATTTTTTTCAAGTAAATAGGAGTATGTTTGGAACTAGGTAGGTATATTGACTAAAGAAATTCTATTAAGCTACAAGAAAAAAGTTGAACAAACTGAATGTGACAAACTCTAAGTTGTATATCAGTACTCCAATATTACAACAGTGTTCTTTATTAAAAACTTTTAATTTGAATCATAATATTAAGTTATAGTATAGAAAGTTGATACTTTGAAAGTACAACATTTTATGGGTTACAGATGGGTTTTTTAGATAGGTATCAACAATGCTTTTGTGTGGTCCTTTTTCTTGGTATAACTAAAAGGTAAATTTAATGTATTGTTATTGATGTATTTCAATAAGAGTTTATATCGTAAATTCTTTTTCCTAGTAATTCGTAAGTAATGTTTGTTGAAACTTGAAATGCATTACAACTTCTATATGTAATATTACGCGAATAAAAAAATTGTATTAATCATTATATTTAACGAAGTAGTTTTTAAAAATGCATAAACCACCCAACCACTTATTTTACTGAGTATGTATATTATCACGAAATCGTTTTTTTTTTTTTTTTAATTGTTATTACACTATATATTCATATATTTTACACCTCTTTTGATCACCCATTTAGTAATCTTATATAAAATTCCAAAATATATGCATGTACCATAGTATACTAGTAATTATCACGTAGCTATGAAAATATCTGACAAATAATACTCTTATATTTTGAAGTTTTATATCAATATTTCTTTACAATTAGTCAAACGAATTCATTTTTTCATTTTTTTACCTTCTTTAATACATACATATTTTGTTTTTTTTATTTGTATTTATTACATGTTTACTATAAATAAACTGTACCTACTACATTTTATTTATTTTATAAATTACTAAGCAACCATTGAAAATAACTGCTATAATAATTAAAGGTACCTATAATTTCGTATTTATCATATTTGTTGATGTAATAATATTATAATATAATATATTCTACATGCTTGTGAAATAAGTGTCGAAAGTGTTGGTATTCTAAAATACAGATCATGATTTCAATATCACATTTGAGTCATTTGAGTACTGCATGGTAAACATAATATTATATTATAAACTAAATTGATAAACTATATAAACAATATTAAAACGTTGGAATTAAATAGTTTCACTAAACGATCAAGTTTAAATATTGTCTTCGGAGCAAATAAAAGCAGCGGACACAATGGTACTATAAGAGACGCCGGTGGAAAAATTGCAGAACGTGGAACTTTTTTAGAAGAAGATTATTTTTATAAAAAAGTAAGTCATTTTATTTATGCACAGTGTAAATAAACTATAAAATATACTGCAAAAATATGACATACATTTTTAGGATAAAATACTATTGGAAAAACTATTAGAAGATATGAAGAAATGTAAAAACACAGATCAAAAGAATAAGACAGAAGATTCAAATAATCAGAAATAGAAAACCCTAAGAGAAAAAATATACATTTTTTCCCTTAGTTTTTTTGACAAAATTATTGATAAAAATATATATTTGGTTTACTCTTTAGGTTTTCATAAAATATATTTTTTTTTTAAATTTTCATAATTATAATATTTATACATAATTACATTTTTACCTAGTGATGATAAACCTTTTTTCAAGTAAGCAGGTTGGTGTGCAGTGTACCACGTGATTTAAATAGGTAATTATAATTATTTTATTAATTTATGGATATAATTTTGATTTACCTACTTTTTTAAATTAGCTAACTGTTTTTGTTTCATGAATGTTAACACTAAAAGAACTGAATTAAATTGACAAAATAAGTTGTATAAAGTAATATAATGTAATACATACATATACATTATACATACAAATAATAAAAAAAATTTTAATTTAGAAAAAAACACATTTTAGAACTTTTTTTCAATTGTGATAGAAATTTGAATTTTTATGGTACTCATTCATCATTTATTTTAGATTCTGAACGGAGTGATTAATCTATTGATTTTACAATGATGTGTGTGTTTTTTTTTTTATTTATTTTTGTGTCTGTCACCACGATTGGAGCAGTAAAAGTTAACGTTAAAAGTTCGATTTTTAAACTCAGCCTCGTTTCTGATGATAGGAAAGTGAATCTAGTTCGTACTTTGGGGGGTCAAATGTAAAAAATTTCCAATAGTTTTCAAAAGCGTAAGAAAAACCTCTAAAAAAGTAACAGAAAAACAGGAATTTTTACGCAAAACCAGTTTTAGTTATATGATTGTAATTCAAAAAATAATCACTTGAAAGTTGAAATACTTGAAATTTTCACCAAATATTTATGTTATTTTTATCTATATACAGTTAAAATTTCTTACTTTTTTTGAGTTATTTATAGATCATAGAAATTTTCGATTTTTATGAGAATTTTTTTTTTGAAGTGTCGATAAAAAAATTTTGGATGATCAAAAAATTTAGAAAATTTAATACAAAGTTCCTTATGAGTTTTTCTTATTGTAGCTAAACAAAATTAAAAATCGTTAGTTTCAATTTCTTTTTCATAAGCGTTTATAGTTTATATTTTTACGAAATCTGTCGAAAACGCGAAAATTTGCAAGTAATTTTGATGTTGAAAAATCATAAAACTTGTTGTGTTTATAACTAAGAATTAAAAATACAACACTAAGTTTTCCATAAGTTTTCCTTCAAGTAGCTATAGAGAAAAACCATAGCATTATTATAGAAAAAATTTTAAGTGCGTTTGAATTTTAAATTTTTAGGAAATAGTGTAACGATAACGATTTATCCTCAGACGATTTTAAATATTTGTTATTATTCAAAAAGTATAAGTCGTAGATACTTGAAAATTTTACCAGTTATTTAGATTGATTGGCGTTTTCTTTACGTGATTTAATTTTCAAAATATTTTAACTTTTTTTGAGCTATTTATAGGCAACTGAAGTTTTCAATTTTTCTAAAAATTGTTTTTTTAATTGTCGAT
>VUJU01001704.1:0-50310 GCA_009835225.1 Aphis craccivora
ATGAATATTTGCAAATTATTTTGTTCGTATAATTCATAAAAATTTTTGTATAAGTAGCTAAGAGTTGAAAATTTAATACAAGATTTTTCATAAATTTAGCTTACAATCATTATAAAATAACTTAAATTTTGACGTATTCAAACCATTAAAACATAAACCACCTTTTTCACCAACCACTGAAAATTATTTCCTAGGCTGACAAATCATCTCCGTTCAGAATCRTTTTTCGTATACAATGATAATTATCATTGGATTCAAATTTAACCCTCCTATAATATAAAATAGTGATCCACACGGCACCTAATGTAAGCAGAGCGGTACCCACTTACCCACTTATTTTTTTTTTTTGACCGCCCTAAAATGTTATACTTATGGGCGCCCATGCACATAAAAATAAAGTAGATTTAAATTAAATTATATCACTATTATTGTCATTAAACAGTAAATTATACAGTGTTGTACAAAAAAATAAATAAAATAGGTAATTTAACAAGTTATTAACATTCAATACTGTCATTAAACAGTATAATATCTTACATATCAATATCATACAAATAAACAATAAATATAGTAGGTTTAAAATAAATTATTGAAACACAATATTGTTGGTAAATAATAAATTTTACAGTATTGTACAAAAAAAAAAAAAAAAAATAGGTATTATAACAAGTTAATAAAATTCAATATATAAAATAATATATACAATATAAAATTCAAAATGTATTAGTAATGATGATTTTTAGGGTAGCGTACAATAATTCGGGACCCTATTACTTCCGCTCAGCTGTCCGTTCGTTTTTAACTCATATTATATTATATCAAATTGTATGTACCAACACGCACTGATTTTAATCTTTTTTTTTAAGGAACAAAAAAATGTTAACGATTTGAAAGTAATTCTTAAAGATTTGAGAACCGCAGCGAACAACATTGACAAATATGGAAAAATATTAAATAATGCCAACGTCACGATGCATGACGTTAATTCGATGGCTACGATAAAGATAGCATATGATTTAATTTATACTACTTTAGAAAAGATATTTAATAAAGGAGTTGCACCGTCAAACTACTCGAGCTCAATAAATGGATGTCAAAATCATCAAACTATTAACTCAAATGGAACACAAATACTGAATACTTACAATAGGTAATTACAGCATATAAATGGACAAAAAAAAAAACAACTCAGATGAAACGCGAACTTCGGCGTTTAAATAAGAGTGCTCACGAAACGTGGCATAGTTTTGATGAAGAACCTAAAAAATCTTTAAAGATGTTACAAGTTAGAGTAGGGTACACAGAAATATTTTTAACAATACACCACTGCATTTAAACAGTTATAATGCACACATATAAGAGTTATATTATATATTATACATGTGAAGAAATATGTTTCAAATCCCTACGATAATATTATATATAACTCAAATATGTGTGCATTATAAATTATATATATATAAATTAATTGTTTTACTCGCAAATAGAATTGCTGTATGTTAATTACAAGTAAAATTAAATAAGTGTATTGATACCTATGTACAATCTTTTTCCATGCGTTATCGTTTTTAAACAATACTCTTTTAATTTATCACTGGGTTGTGATCGCCATTATATAGTTTCAACTCTTTCGAGTTTGTAATGATCTACCTATTTTCTTAACTTATTAATATCTGACGATACATTTTTTCAATGTCCGCCGACATTCCGTATTTGCGTGTCCTGAATCTTGATATTATGCAGACAAATTCGTCTTGAATAACTGGGCCTTTTGCGAGTATGTCATTCAAACGCATACTCGAATCCGTTTTACACGACGCGTCGAATACTACGCGTGTTTTCGTCGTAGTACTGTCGCATCTTCAATTTGCCAAAATTTCGCTATTTTGCTCATTTAGACTGGCGCTGTCTTCAATCAACGCAGTCATCGTCCCGAATGATTTTACGTCGGTTGTCGCTAAATTGTGGGTGAGACCGGCGGCAATCCAACCTAATTCACTTTTTTGATATATAAATATATAATACCGTTTTCCTCAGCTTTATATTTTCCAGGACGTATAATATCATTGTTCAAACAAGTGCGGACTATATCAACCACGGCAACCGTTGTCGTCACGATATAAGATAGTATTTTAGATAGAGAATTTTCCAGCTGTTTTTAATAGTGATTACAATAGACACTTATTTACATGATTCGTCGGGCAACCATACTATCTTAAATCGTAGTTTCATCTGAGTTGTTTTATTTTTACTATTGACGATTGTTATGTTGTAATTGTAATTATGCAGTATTTATGATCCATTTGACGCGTTGTTAATATAGTTTGATGATTTTGAGTTCCATTTATTGAGTTCGACGGTGCAGCCCCTTTATTGAATATAACTGTTTAAATGCTGTGGTGTATTGCTAAAAGTATTTGTGTGTACCTTACCCTAAATTGTAACATCTTTAACGATTTTTGGGTTCGTCATCAAAACTATGCCACGTTTCGTGAGTACTCTTATTTAAACGCCGAAGCTTGCATTCATCTGAGTTGTTTTTTTTTACTTTTGTTCATTGTTATGTTTTAATTATTGTAAGTATTTGTGTTCCATTTGAGTTAATAGCTTGATGATTTTGATTTCCATTTATTGAGCTCGAGTAGTTTGACGGTGCAGCCTCTTTATTAAATATCTTTTCTAAAGTAGTATAAATTAAATCATATGCTATCTTTATTGTAGCCATCAAATTAACGTCATGCATCGTGACGTTGGAATTATTTAATTTTTTTCCATATTTGTCAATGTTGTTCGCTGCGGTTCTCAAGTGTTTAAGGATTACTTTCAAATCGTCAATATTTTTTTGTTCCTTTTAAAAAAAAAAGATTAAAATCAGTGCATGTACGTAGGTATACATATAATTTGATATAATATAATATGAGATACAGCTTGGTGACAGACGAACGGACAACTGGGCGGAAGTAATAGGGTCCCTAATTATTGTTCGCTACCCTAAAAATTATCATAATTATATTACATTTTGAATTTTGTACATACCTGCAAAGTGCTTCTTTGCCCTTTTAGCCGTTTTCCCTTCGTTTGCTGTTAATAATGGTCTTTGATCTACGAAAAATACATAATAGTATTATGATATACAATTATAAATTATTAGAATAAATATTTACTTACAGTTATTCAGTTATTATACACGATTGATTTCTTGCCATAAGAAATTCGCGTATAGATTACTAAATAATAAATGTGTTTTAGACTGTTGTTGATTTGGCTCTACAATATAATCATGCTGTTTTTTTTTGTTTTTTTTTTTTTTTTAAGCCAGGATATAAAAAGGGAAAATCATTGTATATCTATTATAGGTCGGACAATAGCGTACAATATTTTTGTAACAGACAGTAATTGTTTGAGCAAATTATTCTGTATAGTATCTTTACAATTTATTGTATCATCTGAATTAAGATAGTGAGTGGATGATATACATTACAATACAATGTTATATTTATTGCATATTCACAACTTTAAAATTAATAATTATCATATTGTTTAATATAAATTATGCAGCTATTGAATTAGTTCTAAACGTACATACTCGCGTAGTTGAAGATTAAACGACGAAAATCGAGAGCAATCGATGCTGCAAAACAAAAAAAAAATTCATCATTCTACGAAATGCATTTAGGTACTACTTATACGTACTATATAATGCATATACTCGCCTCAGATTATTATATTATTATACTAGACGAACATTCAAATTCACTACGCACTTATTAACTAGTAACAATAATTCTATATGCATGATAACTGCAACCACTCGTACAGGTGTTTATACACAAACACAATTTATATACAATTTATAGTCACTTTTATCGTATTAATTATTAAATGTGCAAATAACGGCCAAATCTAATCTCGAATATGTTCTTTAAATTTACATATATTTTTGACGTTTTATATAGATAAATATTTAAATCTAAATACTCGTAAAATTATATTTTATTTATTGTTTTATTATAAATAATTTTACGTCTATTCATAATGTTTGATGAATTGATGTCGTTTAAATTAATATAATAGTAGTGAATAATAACTTGAATAATAAATTATGAATTGGATCCAAATCGAATCGAAATTCAAAAAGTTTAAATATATTTCTATTTACATTTTACATTATTTGAAATATATATATACCATTAATAATAATTAATACTATAAAACCAACTCAAAAGTGGGTAAGTGGGTACCGCGTTGCTGTACATTAGGTGCCGTATGGATCATTATTATATATTATATTATAGGAGTGTTAAATTTGAATCCAATGATAGGTATCATTGTATACGAAAAACGATTCTGAACGAAGATGATTTGTCAGCCTAGGATATAATTTTCAGTGGTTGGTGAAAAAGGTAGTTTATGTTTTAATGGCCTGAATACATCAAAACTTAAGTATTTTTATAATTATTATTAGCTAAACTTATGGAAAATCTTGTATTACATTATCAACTCTTAGCTACTTATACAAAAATTTGTATGAATTATACCAACAAAATAATTTGCAAATATTCATGGTTTTGACGAATTACAAATACAAATACATGACAGGATAATGGTTACATACATACAGGATATTGGTGCCTACAACATCCCAATTCCCAAGTACAATCACTATTAAACATCTAATAGTTGTTAATTTTAAGATCACTTTAAAATGTTTGTAGTGAACGTTAATTGTATATTATTCAGATGTTATTTTTTTATAAGTTAAATTCAAATAATTCAATATTTCTTTAACATCCTATTCATATCAAATGGTTGTTTTATAAAGATGTCCTATTCAGGACCGACTGGCGCTAGGAAATATCGACCGGGGGGGGGGGGATATAAATAAATGAATTTGCCGACTACATTCTAAAAAAAAAAAATCCGTAAGTGTAGTCTCTCTCAATTGTCTTACACACAAGTAACATGGTAAATTTTGTGTTCGGAATAATCAGAATAATTTATTTAATTGTACCTATGTTATTTTTAAACTGGAGTAAATTTATAAATTTTAATACTTAAAGATAAAATTATTATTACCTGGGAATATTGGAAAGTATTATTAATATTTTAATTTAGAAGTAAGTTGGCTTTTTAAAATTTTTATAATTTTGTAGATTTTAAAAATATCATGATACTTGCTTCATATTTCAATAATATCCTCTAAAAAGGCCTAAATAATAATCTTAACTTTCAATTGTACGCTAACGGTATGTACATTATTATTAATAAATTTACTTTAATTAAAAAAATTATAGAGTGAAATATACTTAACGCAGAATTTGCTATGTTACGCGCGTGTAAGTCAACATACGGCTAGTGTATAGCGACTTCTAACCTATAACTCCGTTATAATCATTCATCTTAAAATCTTAACATCCCGGAGGTAATAGTTTAATTACCTTTTTTACATCTTATGTAGAGCAAATTTATTTCCATGGCATTTTAAATAAAGTAATCATAGGTAAATAGGTTCAAATATCACTAAACATTTTTTAGATGTTTATTCAATAACGTTAATAAAGTATTCAGAACTTTTTTAAATTCAATTCGATAAAAAGTAGGTAGGTAAATCATTTGAACACTGTGTTTAAAAAAAAATATAATTGATTTTGATCAATTGTTTTTTTGGTATAAATCTTATATTAAATCTGATATTGGGTCAATACCTAAATGTCCAAAAAATGTAATTGCACTGCTTACTAAATTGTTCATTGATATATCATCTTTATTCATTTTGGTTAAGCTAGCTATTGAATATTCAATTAATATTAAAGTATCAATTATGTTCATTTCAATAGCTTCAGTTAATATATTGATCTTGTACATAATATTTTCATGAATGATAAGGAAAAAACAGAGTTAAATGAAAGAACTTTTTTTACAATGCGGGCATCTTTGTTCACATTTTCAAATCAATTATTAATTCTTGTAAAGTTTCAATTATTATTGCCAATGAAACCCGCACAGCTTTTATAGATGGTGTATAAATAATAGTGTCGGCTGCAGTGTCGCCATATTTAGAGAATATTACATCTTTAGTTATGTTGCTGACCATAGATGTATAATAATATATAATGATATTATACGTTTATGTTGCTCACTATCAGCAGGCAGACAGTAATTTATAAATATAAGTATTATATTATTTAATATTCAAATATAATTATACAACATAATAAAATCATAATTGCCGACATGCCGATCACTATGTGATTATAAATTTGCCGACTAAAATTAACCAGGTATCTTAAGGTGGGAGGTGTAACACCCCCCCCCTATAAATTCGATCCTGGTCCTATGTAAGAACATCAATATGATGTTTTGGTGAATCTATGGCACAGTAATTATTATTGCTATCACTTATTAATATATAGGGAAAGTACCTATATTAATCCGTAGTTGCTATGCAGTTATACGTATTTATGGCAACGGAACACAGTTATAACTTGTGTTTCATTTACCAATTATCAATTCACTTGTTTATTCAACATTTTGTTTGATTTACTTAAATAATTAGTAGATTTGATTTCTATTATGGATCATATTCAAAGAATCTACGATCGTATCTACTGTCATAGTAAGTTTGATGTACGATATTAAATTATTAAATCGATAGTTCAATATAGCTCGAGCAATAATCGACATTGTTGTTTTTCTCGTCTATACTTAGTCAAGAATACATCAAAGAATTTTCAAGATCGTCTTGGCCGTCCTGCAGGATCGAACAAGATCGATAACATCGGTGACTATCCGTGCGAATATAATCCCAAAGTGCACGGACCGTACAATCCGGCCCGTTTTTACGGCACACCCGACACGCCGTTTTCGCAACTGAAACTGTGTGAGGTTACCGATTGGGTGAAGCGCCGCAATAAATCACCAAAATCAATAGTTGGGTTATTTTCTCGCGCTTACTGGAGATGGTCACACCAATATGTACAACCGAAACGTTCAACAGCAGCACCGTTAATTCATTCCATTGCCGGTATGATGTTAATATTTTACATAATGAACTATGGAAAAATTATTCGTGAACGCCATTACAAATACCACTGAAAATCGTGATACCGCCGGAAAATAGTTTGTTTTATGGGCGTTTTAAATCATCATGTTTACTAAACTAATAATATAAATTCTGCTGTTTAAGAAATAGAACGTTTAGTCAGCATGCATTATTTCAAACAGCAGAATTTTTATTATTAGTTTAGTTCATGATGACTTAAAATACTCATACTAGGTATAAATAAAAGTATTTGTGTAAGATTTTGTGTTTGTACTGAAAATAAAGTTCTTTGAATAAGTAAAAAAAATATGCTAATTATTACAATAATATTCTCTAAACATTTTATAGTCTTATTATATTATATAAAAGTATATTTGAATTGGAATAAATTAAAAGGGGTATGGTTATATATATGCAAAGTGTAAAAATATAAGGTAAGAGTTCTAGGATTAAGACAAAATTATAGAATTTAAAATATTTTTTTCATAGTCGTTTTTTATGAAACGATAAATTTAGCTCTAAAATTATGTAATATAAATGATTCTATTTAAGTAAGATTTGAGCAAAAATTATTAAAATACGAGTATAATTGCTGATGATAAATACTATTCATATTATGAATTAAAGGTGATTTAAATACGATTCGTGAATGTGGTTTTGCCGTTATATATTTATACTTCGATTTACATTCAATATAAAAAATACTTGAAATTCTTCAAACAAAATATTTTAATGAAATATGAAATAATACAATAAAGTATTTTACTATCAGTTTTGAAAAACGTCGATGAAAAATTCTTCAACAAAATGACATAAATTATTTGAATCTTTGGCATTGTTAAACATCGTTTTTATGTAAAATATCAGCATTATTGTCTAATTCTACTAAATAGGGCATAGGTACTACAATAAATATTAACAGCAATGTGTTCAATCAAATTAATTGTATTCTAATAGTTTTTTACGTTTACCTAATAGATTTGTTAAATTTATTTTTACCAACCATAATAAATACCTACCTACCGAGTATCTAGTTAAAATAAACAAATGTACAATATTATTTATTTATTATTAATTAGCGCCCGTTAGGGCAATTTTACAAAGGTAGATTTACAAAAGAAACTTACTTAATTTTATTATTACAATACAACAGTTAAATCACTTAAATTTAATTGTTTACAAAATGAAAGAAAAAATGAAGAATTAGAAAAAAACAGAAAATAAACAGTGTTGGTGTTTTGGGGTAGACATAACTATCCTTCAGAAAGGGGGTGGACCCATTTGCCAAACGCATTAGACGGTCGATGGGACGATTGCGACTGTAATTGGAGATACGAAAAGGGACGACAAATGGAGCAGTGGAACGAGTGAGGAATTCGAAATTGAACACAGGATAGGAGAGACGACGCATCATAAGTGCCATTCAATAATTCTCTGGAGGAATTTTATATTTATAGGTATTAGCTCTCCTATCAGTTAAGGCAGCGGTTCCTAACAATTTTAATTGTGCGGACCACCAATTTTGTAAAAAAAATCTTTGAGGCCCACTAATAGCACACCTATATTTACGTATTCATATTATGCATATAATATACTAGCTGAACCCGTGCAATTCGTAGCCCGTTAAAAATCATAAGTGGTAGAACTGTCCGACTGTGTGTTAAATTCGTTGGGTTTCTGTATGTATATGTCTGTTAGTTTATAAAGATTCATTCCTAAATGGCTGTACCGATTGCTACGAAATTTTACATGGTTGTTTACATAATGTTTATGTATATGTTTATATAAGAATAATAAATCTATCTTGCTCTGCAAATGAGTCTGTAACTTTATCAACATTAATTAATTTTGTCATATACGTATCTTTCTATGTAGGTAATTATAATATTGACAAATCCGTAAGTTTGTCCTACCTCACTGAACCCTGAAAATCGGACACAGGTCTGTGTGTACTGTGTTATTAAATACTTCGCGATACTATTGTCGTAGTGTCGAGTTGCTGCTGAAGGCGCTGAACATGATAATAATATGACCGAAGACAAAGTTAAGTAAAAAAAAGAATTGGGAAATAATAAATAAGGTTCAACAAATAGATTTGATGTTGAAAAATTTTCAATTGTTGAATAACATTGTTTCATTCATTATACTCTGATAGCTTGATATCTGATGATTATAGTTGTTTTTAGTAATTTTGTAAGCAGAGGACGTTTTGATACATAAACACGAAAATTATTAGAGGGCGCTAGTTTTAAAACTGGGGGAGGGGGCTAATACTCCTAAGCCTCCTAATTGCGCCCATGGCTTTTGGGACCACTGTTCGCTGAACATTATATAAGTATTTAAAAATGCCCGCACTGCTTTAGCCATTTATAAATTAGTAAATTAAATCGTTATAATATAAATTTAATACCTGTTGTTATTGTGGTTTTCTACATTTTAAACATTATGAAAAAAACCTCAACAATATTAATAATATTTAATAATAATAATAGTAATTAGATAAGAAGCATTAACATGTTATTATAATAGTAAGATAAAAAGTAATTTATTTTACTTTTATTTAAGTGAACCACTTCATCGGGAGTAGTATCATTACTTGTTAAGTACCAATTAGGGTTTGCAAGTAGGTACCTATTGTAATAGGTATGGGTAATACTTACATTTAAATCTTTTAAGAAGAAGTATATTGAAGATACATTTGGTAAAGATGGTGTAAGTAACAACGATTTGGTGCTTTGAAGGACGTCTGATGAAATGTAAATTCATGAAAATGATTATTATAACGTTTTTCGATTACGCTTCGACTTGGACATTGCGTTGATTTACTTAAATATTATTTCTGTCAAGTAATAATCATAAACTGTTACCACTTGGCCAATACTTATAATATAGATAAAATAAATAAATATTTTTTTAAGTAGGTAGTTTATAAGTAGTTTATTATAATGTATAATACTTATTAATTAGGTATAAAATATACAATGTGAATAATAATTTATCACAAATTAAAAAAAAAAATATTACCGGACTTGGAAGTTTTGAAGTAAAAAACCATTATTTTTCAATAATGTAGTATGGTATGTTGATTATTTTATTCAGTGTTAAACATATCAGTTCGAAATAATGCGTTTTTAATCTAGTTTTATTTTTAAAATCATAGGTTTTTATTAGCTTTATATACCTACTCTTGATAACGTATTAATAGTACAAAACAAAATGGAAACATGACACACACATCAATGATAATATATTAAAATATTACTTAATAGCTACTCGTACATAGTGGTAATGAAATTTCAACCTACCATCTGATTCACTGCTACACACTTAGGTAATTTTCATTGAAAATTATTTTATATTATTTAGGCTAGACAGTACCTATAAAAAAAAACTTTACTAAATTATTATTGATTATTCAACATTCATATTATTAAATATGTACTATACATTATTTAGACATTACAACACAAAATCGTCCATTTTATTGAAAAATAAGCAAAATATCAATAAATATGGTGTTTTTTCGATTATTGCTATCATTTATACCTAATAAACCATTAAGATATATGTCTTATGTTATCTTAAAAAAATGAGAATTGTTCATTAGTGTTTATACTTTATAATTGCTCGAACGGGACATTATTTATAGGTACTATAACATTGCATTATTATACGAGTATATCGTACATGCGTAGGTATTCTAATATTAGAATCATATGTATGCATAATAATTGTAGTAAGCATATTTAAAAGACCAAAAATATTTTGAAATTTATATTAGGTTTATACAATTTTTGTGAACATTTTAAGTACTGACATATATATAGGCAAGTATGACTATTTGTTTTTGATTTACAGGGAAAAACAAACGATACCAGAAACCATCATTAATGTTGAAGATTGCATTTTTTTCCATTCCGAGACGTTATGACAGAGACAAAGAAAAATACGAAAATCATTGTAAAACCAATGCAATCAATCAGAACCTAAGAATGTGTAACTGACTTTTTTCTTCTAATTAATGAATTAACAATTTTAAAACGAATTTCATAATATTTTGAACTATTTTATATTACTATGAACACATCATACGTTTAAGGTTTAACATTAATTAATTAATTACACATTTACACTAAAATGTGTTCTGTGTGTAGGGAAGGATACTATAATTAAAAATGCATCTGATATTTGCCACTTCATAGGTTCATAGGTACGCCATTGCATAGATACATAATACTTACATTAACAATTGTCGGCCCGATAAATAATTATACAATAACTAACAAGTAAATGTTATTCGATTGTATTTTATTCACGTATATATGGTATCTATTTACGAGTAGAGTAAGTTCTTAAAATATTCATTATTTTTCAACCTCATTTCGCATAAATATTAAACATCTAACACAATATTTTTATAAAAATTAATATAAGACTTCGACGAGAAGGTTATTATTATAGTATTAACATTGTACCAATCTGTATTCTGTATATACAGTATTATACACATTATCATAAAATGTTGTGTATCGTTTGTTATAATGTTATTATACGTCAATACGTCATACAATTATTTAATTGTACAATATAATGTATTTGGATTATTGATAAAGGAGATTTTTAGTCAGGTTGTGATATAATTTGGCATTCATGTTTACATAAAATATGTTCGTCAATCATCCACAAGCAAAAAGTATATAATGTTCAAGACAAGTACATAAAAAATGACCGTAAAACATTTGTACAAATTACGTATCTATATGTATAATGTATATATTATAATTTTACATGTTAAAATCGCGGAAAATCATTATGTAGTGTATTTTTACTGGAATAAATAAAAAAAAAATTACATCATTTCATACATTCGTTAACAATAATATTAATGGTAATAATAATAATAATAATAATAAAAAAAAATAGTAATAATAATAAAGTCGACTTTAATTGTGTAGACACACATTAGTAAGAATAATATAATAATAATATATTAAACACCTTTTTATAATTAATATAATATAATATCCATACATTATCCTTTAATTGCGTATTTTGTGGAATGTCATAAGTCCCATAAAAAGTAAAAATTATAGTTTACGTGTTTCGGACAGTATTTTTATTTTTTTTATTAATATTATTTTTTACTACAGACCACATCTAACCTCGTTTTGAGCATGAGCTTGTATATTATAGAGAACACACAAATAAAAAGCATACGTCCTCAGGTACAAATATACAACCATTTTGTTGTGAAACTCTTTATTTGCACATATCGTTAATAATATATATAAAAAAAAATCTCAAATAAACAACAAACAATTATAGGGCGTACAGATATTGTGACACGGTAATGAAAAACTATATTAAATAATATTATCAATGAAAAAGTGACTCTAACGCAGACCACCCACGGGTCATTTCCAGCACATAAAATTAAATTTGATCGGTAAAAAACGAGATAAGATAAGTCCAGAAAAATAAGAAAACAGGAAACAATGCATGGATAGCATATAACATTGAAAACGGAATGGTAATGATAATAAAGTCATTACCATTCAGATCTTTTGACTTTTGAGATTAGTCAACCGAATCTCCAACCAACAGTAGGAATCACAATGGGACTGTATAACAGACAATAAATTAAAAAATACAAAAAAAAAAAAATAGTCCAAACCTAACCCTCACTAACACAGCCCACATAATAGATATTGCAACCACCAGAGCTAGAATTGGCTATACATCTATTCTCATATTTTCAATCAATAAGAACAGTCAATTGATTTTCATTGTCATGTACTGCTAATGATCGAACTCTCCACACTCCACTGCTATTGCCATGTGGTTACGATGAAAAATGACATACACACACATATATATGTTTATATAATAGTATAATACATATATTAGGTCACCCCACCAACATAGAGGATGGAGGAAACCATCACAGATAATATTTATAATTTTTACGACTCCATTAGACTTATAAACCTATTGTAAATTAATTATTCAAAAGTGAATAGGTATGTATTAAATTTTATTTATTATTAGTTATACAAAAAACAATACCTATATGTATAACATAAACCAGTGTAAAACTTTGTAGGCTAATAACCTTAGTTGTTGATTCTTTTATTCTTAATATAATAACAATACAAACAGAAAAATGTCGGTTATATTTTATAAATTATAGTTAAATATATTACACCTATTCACAGATTTTATATACGCATACTTCAGTCTGCGGTATACAGAAATATAGGTAGGTATACACAATACACTAGATAATAGAGATTCGTGTCCTAAAATAAAGCTTGTTTCACCATTTTCTCAGTTGGCAAATCGACAAGTATATAATGTAAACAATAAATTATTTATATAATACTTCTCAGGCACTACAGGTATCCAAAATCTTTAAAAAGTAAGGCACATAATCTAAATATTTTTATACCAATAATATCGATACAATTTATTATTGTTTTGTTTTTAATTTCATGATGATTGAGTGTAATAACTAATAAGGAGTGCTTTAAAAACTGCTATTTATATATTTGTTTATTCCTAGAGAAATCATAAAAATTAAAAAACGGTTTCGTTAAATACCAGTTTTAAAGGAACCTTATTTAACATTAGGTTATTTATATTTTTTTAAAAATCTGAACCAAACCAAAACTTTTAATTAAATTATAGAATATCGAGCAACCAGAGTCTACATAAAAAGCACAACACGTAATAGTCTTTGAATTAATCATTTAAAATTAAAAAAAAACATGTTCAACCAAAATTATGGTAGACAATTTTTAATTATATTGTATTCATTTTATTCAGAGTTCCTTATCTAATTAATATATTACGGACGATAAATCTGTAGTAGTTATATTTTACTGTGTAATATAAAATTTAATTATCATTGAAAAAGTACCTGGTTTTCGGTAGGACTTTCTTAAAATGGACAAAAATAATTAAATAATTAAAATAGAAAACAAAAAAGACAAAAGCATAAAAAAAAGGAAAAGAATAACGAACTCGAGTCGTATATATATTTATGTATTCTTCGTATTATATGATACATAAGTGATACGCCAACTATGTCGAACAATCGAAGTACAATATATCCACACACTAAAACACTATAATATAATATAATAATAATATGTTATACAAATATAATGATACGACGATGATCATATTATATTATTATGTCAGCCACTACAAAACGTACACATAATAATTATGATGATCTTATTTTGTCACACTCAATCGGTACTCGCGATCCATAAAATAACAATAATAATAAGGAAAAATATCCAACACATAGAGCTACATAATAATATACAGAAAACATCTCATTCGATACGTATTTTGAAAAAAAAAATCATAGTAGGTATATAAGGAATCGAGTACTTATACACGAATATATTCCTCGAAATTATTTATTTTTGTTCAACGTATATAATATTACGATTGATAAATAAATTATTTATACGATAAAATAATTACTCGTGTATAAAAGGTGTTTAAAAATGAATGAAAATACATTATAAAGCCGAAAGGAACTCTCCTCACGGAACAACGTATCAACAAAACCATTATACATAGGCAAGCGTGTGTCAATTTAGTCACTATAATAATAATAATAATAATGATAACGATAATAATAATAATATGCAATTATAATAAAACTACAAGTGGTGCAATATATAATAAGGTTAATTTTAAACGTATCGAATTTGTTCACGAATAACGAGTCGATGCGACTAATAATAATACTTTTGACGTTAAAACGGTCAAATCAGTAATAATATAATAATAATAAAAAAAAAAACATCCGTTCCACTCAGTCACCGGATACGGAGTAGATCGAATGTGTTTGTAATATCGTCGCAATATGATTGCGTATATTATATATATAGCTACAGGATGGCCAGGCGTCCCTTCTTTTGATCCCATATATTGTAAATTATTAAAATGTCAAAATGTGAAATCGTCAGTAGGCGTATTAATATCATTTTAAAAGTTATGTTTTGTTACGCATATACATATACGTATGATCATCGAATTCTGTATTTATATAATATAGTCATTATTAAAAAGCAAAGCATTTAGAAAAATTCAAAATAGTAACATTATTATGATATTTCATGTAAAAAGTATACAAAAAATTACATTTGTAATATCTGCGTTTGTCACGTGTACGTGCCATTGTTTGTAGGCATTGAGTAAAATTAATTTTATTTAAAAATTCAATAATAAATCGAATTATAAAAATTCAGTATCATCATACACAGTGGTAGGCACACGTTGCAGTCGAGTATATTATATTATCTCTAGATCACAATGTCCTATAATAGGTACTTGAGAAAATGTCTTAAAAAAAAAAAAGTTCCTTTTGTTCTTAGAAATGTGAAGGATAAAATTTTCAAGTGTCAGTGGTCGGTTGGATATGGAAATCTGAATAATATACGGATGAAACCATGGTAGGCTATAGTTGGTATAATTATTAATCACTAATAAGTTACAAGTATCTTTGGATGTTATGATAATGAGTAATAATGTTTAGATAATATCATGGAAGTCAAATTAAGACGAAAATATTATTACAAAAGCAACTATACACACAGCGACCACGACAATAATATTCATAAACGGTAAACGAAATAAATGTATATAAATAAGCGTTAAAAGTAAGTATTATATGTGTGAACCGCCAATGAAATAAAAAAATTGGTCTATTTAAAGCGGGAAGTCTTCTCAAGAGTAACAATAACAGTAGATATTTACTATTCCTATTTTTATTGTTATAATTATTTTTCGTTTAATTTTATTTTAAAATTGACTTAATAGAAATCATTATTAATTACTTCCAATTGTCCGATAAAAATATTAGAAAAAAATGAAAATTTAAATTAATGGTATAATAAGATTAATTATTATTACAATATAATAGTTCATAATAATATAAGTAAATAAAACCGGATTATACACAATTAATGTTTAATTTCCATCTCTCTAATAGGATATTACAACTTTGAGATAGGAAATCATAGGACCGTTAATTAATTATTACCTATATATTATGGGAAACAATAAGCAATCTAATTTAATAGTTAAATCATATTTATATTTTATACAGTGATTTCCAAATTTCAAGTTACAAAAATTGAGGGGATTGCATAATGCTTTATTAAATAAGCATTACCCATTGTTTTTCTATAACGTGAAATTTGGAAAGACCCTGTTTACAATGTGTGTCATAATATTTTTGGAAACATTTTCAAAAAACAACAGTTTTGAATATAGGCTGAAAACCGTTGTTTTTTAACACCGTATACGGATTTAAAAATGAAAAAAAAAACATAAATAAACAAATTTAGCGAAATAACGATAAAAAAAAATTTAAGTATCTAACAATTTAAAAGAAAATTGTATAGGGACTAAAAAAAACAATACTATAATCAAATAAAAAGAGAAACAACCAAGGGCGATTAGTTTAATATTGATAATTTTATCACGTTTAATTTAAATAAACGAGGGCAAGCATTATGAAAAACAATTATCCTTAAATTAGTTATTAGTTTATTACCCGTTATGTATATTAGCAGTATACCTATATTCTAAGAACCTATACAAACTATTGAAAACACTAAACGTCATGTTTTACAAGAGTAATAAATGCTAACTTATAATAAATGTCGAGAGTATCATAATTAGGGTTTTATTTTTTTTTCTACATTAATATAGTCTAGTGGCGGGCTTTAATTTATTAGATAAAAAAAAAAAAAAATTTAATTTAATTTTACAATAATATTTGTATTAATTATACGCTACAATTAAACTTTATAACTAAGTATTGAAATCGTTTGGACAAACGTAACCAGATTTATTCGTCGTAAAGTTAATATACGAAATACGATTATAAATAATAATTATAATAAGCACTCAGTATAATGTTGGTCCAATTAAGGCAATTGAAGTTCAATGTAATATTAACGAAGTATTTACTAAATTATTATAATAATATATTTTTACACATATATCATATTATCATTAACTATCGCGCAAAGTATACACCTTCATAGACTTACACATACTTACTACACGATTATACGTCATGAATAAGTCTATGTATGGGTATATACCAGAGCTGCAGCGACTCGTCTCCTAGATAATAAAGGATATCGATGCTTATCACTGTTTAGTCGATGTAAAAACGCATTTATTATCCATGCTTATTACACGAGAAACGAACGATAAGCTTTTAGGGTTTTATCCGTTGACAATAGTAAATAACTCGTAAACAGGACATTTTCAATTGAGTATATGGGGGTGGCTATATGGGGCTAAATAAAACGGAAAGAATCATCGCGGAATAGACACGCGTAAGGGGAGGGGGATCTCGTAGGAGTCGAAAAACATTAGTGTATAAATATTTCAATATGAAATACAAAAAAATTACCGAATAAGACACGGACCCGAATTTTCGTTTCGAATGCGATAAGCAGCTGAAATATATAAGGCCATTTTTCCCCCGTCCGAGACGTCGGATATTATTAACTGTCGGCATCAGACGTCGATGACGGACGTGTCCTATCCTACGCAATTATTTACATATTATTATTATTTATTATTATCGTACGGCCCCTATCACATCCCGTCCCTTTATTATCTACGAGACGCGTTGACTATAATATAATACAGCTATAAGGTAGGTATACCTATGTATATTATGTAAATATCGCAATATTATATCTTAATAATATTATATCGCAATGTACCCTCCTAAACGGGGGGGGGGGTTTACATGACATTTGTTTTGTTTACGGCAATTATTAATGACAGTCGCGCCGACGACGACGGGACGCAAACGGCGATCGCCGCAACGACAAATAACTGAACGCACAACAACGACGACGGCGCGCGCTGCAACAATGTCAATAATGAGCGCGCCGCGCCGCCGTCCGTTATCCGCATCCGTCACACGTCCGACGATCGCCGTCGGTCGACCGAACGACCAAAAACGTCGAGCGCGCTGTGATTAAAATTCCGTCTGTTTGTACTAAATGTTTACGTTGCCGCGCCACGTGGACGACGACGGTCTGAGCGTGGGCGACATGTACGACATGAGATGGTCGGACGAGTTCTCCGGCGGGCTGTGCGTCAGCATGTCGGTCTGCGAGCCGAGCTGGTACGACAGCTGGTGGTGCACGTTGTGCGAGCTGCTGCCCGGGCGCGGCTGTCCGCCGCGTTGCGACTGGCTCCGTTCGAACGACACGCTGTGCTGCCGTCGCATGGGCGGTTGCTGATAGTGCTGCTGTTGCTGTTGCTGATAGTGCTGCGGCTGCAGCTGCTGTTGCTGTTTCTGCTGTTGATAGTGCTGCTGCTGCTGCTGCTGCTGCTGCTGCTGATGGTAATGCTGTTGCTGCTGATGGTGATGCTGCTGCTGTTGATGATGATGCTGCTGCTGCTGCTGCTGCTGTTGTTGCTGTTGCTTGTGATGCTGAGCTTGTTTCGACTGGTACCCGATGGCCGGCGGCACGTACACCATGCTGTCGTGATCGCTGAGCTCGTAGTCGTCGTACTCGGTGGTGCGCATGCGCTCGAGACGCGGTGGCATGCGATCCATCGATTGGTAATCTGCAAACACATATCCACGGCGAAAACCGTTCGTTAAGAAACCAATATTACAATTTAAGAGATACGAATCATTATCGTATAGCATCAAGTCTGAATTAACAAAACGGGGAGGTCTATAGGTATACCCAAAAGGACATGCTATTATAATATTAATGATTGTGCGGTTAACATTCACAATAATCCATTCTCTTATGCGATATCCAATGAACAAAAAAGTTCAAACAGTGTTAACACGGAGCTGTTAGCGCACCAAGGGCGCTGTGCTAGCCATGCTGCGACGATGACGGTGAAACGCGTCATTTTTCCGAAACTCGAAAAATACGAGTAGTATATGACTTAGGTAGGTTCGGTGATAAACGTCAACTTATCGAATTCTCGCGTGAGCGTGTTTATGAAAATGAACCAAAGTTCATTTATTCGTAATAATTAAGGGACACAGCAACAGTAAATAATAAAAACATGCGAAAAAAACTCTGTCGAGTTATGGTTATAACCGTATATTTTTTGCGGTAAAATTTTGAAAATGAAATATTTGCCTTCGACTTTAGGCTCGGGTGCAATAATATTTTTTCTCGAACTGGAAAAGTTAAGTTTTTAAAAATAACAATAATTAGCGAATTTTACATAGCAGAATATAGATACCTATGATATAGTGTGTGGGATATTTCGGTCTCAATGTAAGTTAGGTTAGGTTATAGATACTAGTCACAGTTCGGCTATAAGTTATAAATGTATAATATTAACAAGTAATGTTATCATTAAAAATTTTGAATTACAATATATAATAAGTAACTACTTTGAATTTATATAAAATAAATTTCACGCTAGTTAAGCGTCTTGACATTTTAGCCAACATTTTTAAATCAATAAAAATATATTGAAAGTTTATGTTGAAGAAAAAATAAAATATTTTACACAGTTAAAATTTTTTAAATAATCTCAAGTTTCAGGAAAATATAACATACATTAGCAAAGTAGGTACTTTGCATTTATAAAAAGTCATTTGAATTAACATGGTATCAAAAAAAAGTTGTTTTAATGTTGTAATAGTTAAAGTATTATCGTACCTATAAGCGTTTTTGTTAAAAAAGGCAAAATCAACGTAAAACGTTAAAACAGAAAATTGTTAGTAGTATATTATAGAACAGGTATGGAAAATAAAAGACGTATTATACTCTATACATGGCGACAACGATCTCAATAAAGGGATAAGATTTAGGAGGAAAATGTCGAAAGAGTCAAATATTATTTTTAATATTATTGTCGTTGTTGACATGATAGTGTATAAATAGCCGGAATTTTGCACGAACGTGTTGCAGCATTCAACATTTGGATTCATTTTAATCGCACACGTACCTGTACATTACACCCCTTTGGAAATGATTGCAAAGCTCATAGTGTAATACCGAATATAGTCATAATATAGTCATATTATATCGCATTTTGCTTCTTCACAACGCGTTGTTTACACATCCGTAAAAATAATGACAACATACCACGTACAATATTATTTCGTTATATCATAACACATTGTAATCTTCATCCGCCAAAGATTCGTTACAGTGTTGTTGGTTTCTTTTTACTATATATACTGAAGTTTGTATGACATTGTTCAACACGCGTTACCCTTGACGGTAATGATTATTATAATAAAATGTAATAAAAACATGGAAGAGTACGCATGGTTATACATTTAAATAATTATTATGAAGATCAGCTGCAGTAGTTGGTTTATTGTGTTAAAAGTAGTGTTGTAAAAATGGTTTTTAAAAAGTATTTAAGTAGGTATTTGAGTATAAATATAATAGAAACATTAGAAACAGTATGTTTAAAATTTGATTTAAATATATATATTTTTTTAATCCATTAACCTAACCTATTCAGATACGGTTTAATTTCACTAGTAATCATAGACTTCATAAAACCACATCACTTGTCTACTTTAATTTAATGAACTAAACAGAAAAATTATACTAAGCAAAATCGAAATCGTGGCGTTAAGTACAATGTTATAGAGTTTAAGCATCTATTACCAAATTATAAAATATAATTTTTTTGAGATAATTTCATAATTTGAATTTTTATACACGATATACATCTAACGAAATAGTTACGAATATTTTACGAAATCGATAAATTTGCAGCACACTACTTTCTTCAGATTGTGTAAAAACTTTGTTAACTCTAATTTTAATCTGGATATCATGGTATTGATTTTGCTTCGTGGGATTTAGCTAAACTTCCAGAACTTAGAATTGCGAGTAAAGGAATTTAAATATCACGTATTACGGAAACAAAGATTTGTATACGACATTTACAATACCTACCTAATAGGTACGTTGTTTTTTAGGAACGATTGTTTGATGGATTGATTACAAGACGAAGAAAATAAGTCAATAATATAAGATATTTGAATAATATTTAAAGGCCGGGACTTTATTTGTTAAAAGCACTACTTGAAGATGATAATATAATGTTAGTTATATATTATGGCAATTACAAATATATTCAAATATTTAAAACACAAAAATATTTTTTTTAAGCTAGAGACATTCAATATTGTACTTTGGAAAATTTTATATTTTAATATAATTATAATATAAACTAAATTTTAATTTGTTCTTTAAAATATTCTTTAGCTTAATATAGTAGGTAGGTAAGTTTAGTTTAGTATTTTATTTTTCTAAAAAGTAACATATTTAAATGTTAAGTATATTGTTTCTTATTTATAAGCAACAGGTGGGAGACTACGAGAAGAGTAGTATACTGCGCATTTGTTATTATATAATAACTTAAAATACTTAAACCATAAAAAAATTTATAAGTCACCTAACTATAAATCAAGATAATGAATGTCTCAAGTTCAAAAAATTATCCTCTAAATATCCTATACCATACGACTGCATTATAAAACATACACGCTACACGCAAAATACATAATATTATAAGACTGGGCATAGTCGATAAGTTAAATTTAACACTATAAATAACAAGTTAATTTTGAATTTTTGCATATGATTCTGATAGTTATAACTTATAACCTTTATAGCAACTCAAAGCTATTATATAAATCTGTCCACTTCCTAACAATATATTATTTAACTCAGTTTTGTTAAGTCTTTGTTGAGTTTTTTTTTTTACTTAACTAATCAAATTTATTCATCGTACCTACTGCCCAGACTTACAAAATAACATACGGTGGTTTTTTTATCTACTGGGGGTGAACGACGTTGTAGTAGTTGACTATTGTCGTTATTGAATCTCGTGGGGAGAGATTTTTCCTTTAAAACTAAAATAAAGCCAAACCAATAACCATACATACAATATTACGATAATATAATTTTAATAAAACAAAGCGAAATAATATGGGTACAATGGGTACATTTTAAATATAGGTAACATATTATACATTTTGTTCTAAGAGTCCGTATACACAGTTTACGTAATGATGTAGCGTTCGAGATAGTCGTTACCAGGGTTAAGATTTTATAGCGATTTCATGTTTTCTCATAAAATGATTGAAAAATAGTAGAGTAAGCTTAAAATGTATTTCAGGACGGATATAATCAGAACTTAAGATTTTCTTTGAACATTTTTTAGATTTTTGTGATATTTTGAGAATAAAATCTTTTAATTCAAATATAATTACATCTTATGAATTAATAATGTATAATTAATGTGTTTTTTAATAATCGTGTTAACAAATCATATTGTTTACCACAATATATAACTTATTGGGAAAAAATGAAATATATTTTATTTTAAAAATTTAAGTCAATGTATTGTTGTATACACTATAATTACGCACACGTAGCACTTTTTTAGTATAGATAGTTATCTGTTCGAAATTTGAGTCCTTTTTTATGTTTTGTGTATATAATTAAGAGTATTAGGTAAAGTATATTTGTGTGTAATAAATAACTATTAACAAGTAATGATATTTAAATGATAAATAATAGTATTATTTACAATAGGTAATAATAGTTTTTGCTATTTTTTGTTGCAAATTTTGTCGTTTTTAATGCATATTTATGCGACTTTAAGTGCTATTAAATCAACCCTGGCCATCACCTACGTAATTTATCCACGAGCTGATGACAATAATTATTCGATAACATAATTTAACAATGTAATAATATTACGAGTATGTATGATAATATCGAAATAACACATCATTGCAGTCGGATGATGGGACTAGCGAACACGTTGATGCTCGACACCAACGAGTACGACAGTTGCGACTCACCTGACGGTTGATAGTTGTTCATCATCGACGACATGATCGGCATGTCCATGCTCGGCGAGCTCCTAATCGGCCTGGTTAACAGCTGTTGTTCGTTGGGGTCGGGCGTGACAGGCGGGTGGGTCGCGCGCCAATATGCCTCCAAGTATTCGGATATGTGTTCGCACGCTTCATCTAGCTGGTTCTCGTCCAATATCACGTCGAACATTTCTGGCGGACACTGAGCCAACTTCTCAGAAGCCACCATCTGCACGTTCAGGTGTCGAGTTTGAGATTTACCCCGGGACTTGATTAACCGTTGGAGTACCTGTAATAGCAGTGTATACAATGGTAAATGTAAGCTCAGTTTCGTTTTTACCCTAAGGACAAGTGGGACCCGAGTCCAGCACCCTAGGTTGAAGGATGCTCTGAATAGTATACATTTCATCTTTAAAATGAGAAATATTTACGAGATTTAATTAATCTTAATTAAATATTTGATTTTAAAATTATTGAATCAGGATTAGTTTGTTTGATTACTTTGAGTTTTATATTAACATATTACTATTTTAACGTGTGCTCATTATTTTTTAGATTAATTAAAAAAAATCACTTCGTTCAGAATCTAAAAAACTAATTAAATGCAATGGATAGTTGATCTAATTAAGTTTAAAAGTTTAAAAAATTACTTTTAAATGATAGTTAATACTGGCTTTAGGAAGTTTTTTTTTAACTCGCCACTGTATATAGGTACAGATATATTATATGACGTCAGTGATAATATATAAATAGGGCTTTACATTTTATCTATAGACACACTCGCTCACAAAGCATACTGTGTATTTAGTCCCTGATGCAGCTTAACTGTACCAATGTTACATTTATATTATATTTATGTTATATATTACATGGTTGTAATATAATAAATATAAAGTAGTGTCATCAATCTATACTCAAATTGCAATTCCAACCTTAATAATTTGATCATTTATTAAAAATGTTAGTTTAGGATTCGGTCTGAAATATCCATATACAGAATAACAATTATTATTTATTCAATTTACAAATCTCAACAGCTATTTTTATACGAGGACAATAATTTATGTATGTTCCCTCATTAATAGTTGAAGTTTTTATACAAATCTTAGTGAAAATTATTTTATTAATTTTGTTTGTTATAGGAACTATTGTCAATTACGGATAGGTATATATACAAAAAGCATGTTGAGTAATATATATTTTATAAGTTGTCATTTTAAAATTTTTTATACAGATTTATTCATGGTTAAACAATATATTACAATGAAATTATGAGAAAATATTTTTTTTATGTAATATTCATACTGTACCTATATATTTTTACCTAGTTATCAAAAATAATTTTAAATAAAATATGATCGTACGGAGTTGTGAGAATTTTATAAACTAAAAATTTATTAAAATCCATCTAGTTGTTAAATGAAGACTATTTTTGTTAATCCATAGCTTAATAATCGTTTTACATGTTTTAGTAGTCAAATAAATTTAAGACACTTACTTTTGGCGACGAAACTTTTAAGTAAACTATGGTTGGCGCCAAAGAAGTTTTCGCTAATTGAGATGGATGATTGATAGTATCACAGTCCAAAACGACAAGCTATATAAATTAAATTAGTATTTAAAACAATTTTATTGTGTAAATATTTTGTATTACAATGAATAAAATTTTACCTGCAATGTTCTCGCGAGTTCGAAAATCCGTTCTATTTCCTGCTGTACGTCAGCCATTATATTTGTTCTTGAGTTAGAACCAGGTTTACTTTCGATGATTGTTCTTTTCGAGGGGTTATTGAGAAGAGATCGTTTAGCCAAGGATATATCGGCCATTACACGTGTAATAATTATTCTAAAATAATTAACCAACTATTAGATCAGCTGATTTTTTCCATCTCACGATAGAGTAAAGAGAACCAATAAAATGTTGATTTCCTAAAACATTTTCGTCTAACTACATTAAACCATAACAACGTACCGCCCTTCAAAACGGTGTTTCAAAAAGTCGAACAGGGCTTTTTGCATCATATCAGTCACTTCGTATCCTTTTAGAGATGGCCCAACAAGTACAACTGGTCTCATTGATGGTACGACATCATAAGGTGGTGTGGTTTCTTGTTTTTTAAAGAAAATTTTGCGTTTGTCTTTGGCTGTTGGAGCGGTTAATGTAGTTCTGGCAGATATACGACCACTTCCAATAGGATCATCATCTTCAGCTATTAAAAATAGAAATATTGATATAAAAAATAGTTTATTTAAATTGCATTACCTATACCTACCCAACTAAATATTATTCGAAAAATAAAATAATAATGATTTGAAACATTTAATAGTTTACTTTTAATAACACTACCTACAGTAAAAATAATTTGATAGATTTACGAGTAAAAGTTGTATGTCTAAAATATTTATCTATTCTAGACAAACGATTAATGATCATATTTCACACACTAGTATAACATGTTGATGGTGTTATAAATACGGTTATTCAATTATTATCATTAAGAGGATGTTTAATCATATGTGTAGTTTTTGTCTTACAAACTCACAACATAGTAAATATTACGATCAGAATAAAACATTTAATTCTATTATTTTTAATATTAGTGTCAATTACATTATTATACATTTAGCTAGTATTAGTTTATATTTAGGTTGTTTTGTTGGTTATTTTTGATATTTTAATTATAATTTGAAAAAAGTTATGGGTATTTTAAATTATACAGAATATTTATAATTATAAAATGCAAAAATGCATAAAAATTGATTTAAAATTAAAATAAATAAATAAAATACTCCATGGAGATCTGAATATTTTAAAATTTAAATTTTATTACAAGTAATTTTACTTTAAAATTAAAAATTACAGAGTCAAATGTATTATTTAGAACGTATTATTTACTATGTTATGCGTTAGTATGACAGAAAACACACGCGGTTTTAACATCCACATAATTATTATTTATTATTATGTTTTCTAAAATTGATAAAAGTTAATGCAATTATTTTCTTAAATTTTAATACTGTCTATGAAAAATTAGTTTATTTATCAAAAATTATGCGCATGGTCGCATCAATAAAAAAATAATGATTTTATACACCAAATAGAAAATATTTGTAATAATTAATAATAATATTAACATTAAACATCATAATTTTGAAGTACCTAAATAAGCTGACAGGAAAGCAATTAATAGTTATTTGAAATTAAAAATATTTTTTTCTTTTAATATAGTTTCATATCTTACATTTTGAGTGAAGTGAATATATGTATTGGTGTTATACTGATTTTTGTTAAAAAAAATTAAGTTTGTAGATAAGTTACCATAGTAGTAAACTTGTTCTAATTCACTAATTGATAATTTGTGGGTCAAAAATTTAAAAATAGAAAAATCCTAGTACTATCTCCATGGTTAAGAAAAATAAACAAAACAAAACCTACAAAAATTAGGAATAGGTATTAGCGTAACACTTGTAGTTTTTGAAAAAATTGATTTTGTTTATTGTTTGTAATTTAAAAACAAATAATAACCATTGGGATGAAGACATTTTCAAAAAATATTTTACATTTACAATTTCTTGATATGAATAAAAAATTTAAAAATATTATTTATTTTTATTTACCTATTTAAAAACATTTTAAATTGTTCACTACCTATATCTTAAATGTTTAGTTATTTTCAATTCATGATGATTAAATATTTATTTCAGATTTAAAAAGTTTGATAATTTAATACAAGATTCTTATGAGTCATTCGTATATAAGTTTAAAGCATCGAAAATATATAGCTATAATTTCATTGTTTATAAATTAAAAAATCATAAAAACATAAAACATTCAACTATTGAACTATATTAGATATAGGTATATAACAGTTAGTTCATAGTTGTATAGTGCAGCGGTTCCCAACCTTTCTAGTTATGTGGACCACCAATTTTATAAAAAAATCTTTGAATCTCACTATAATAGCAAACCTATATACGTATTATAGTTGTAAAATATATATTAGGTATATGAGATAAAACTACATTCAAACCTCAAACATTCGATACCGTACACTTATTTTACACTGTAGTTAATATTGATAAAGTATTATTATAACCAGAATTAATATTATAAGTATGAAACAAAGATGTATAATATACATAATATTATATTGTTTCACGGTTGTTGGGAACCTCTGGTATAGTGTAAACTTAAATATTAATAATATTAATGTTTTGATATTATATTATTGTGAATGTAATTCACACTTTGCGATTTTAAAAATGTTATTCCACTTATTATTTAATTAAAATATTTCTAAGTTATTATTAATAATAAAAACGTATTCGCACCGTCCAATATATTATTGATTTATAAGTTATTTACAATTTTTTTTTAGAAAAATTTAGTTCAATCTTTATAAAATAAGGAAAATAATAATGGAACAATAAGATCCACCATGTTGGGTGATCAACTTTAGTCAGAATCGTTTTTTCTTAAACAACGATTTATTATTGAATTCAAATTGTATACATATATACATATATAAAAGTTACCTACTTAATGGCCAGGAACATTCAAAACTTATAGTTTATGTCATACAGTAAGCATACTCAAAGTTACTATAGATAATTAATTTTTTTTGTACAAGAGTACAAAATACGAAAATGAATATTTAATGGATATTGTTTAATAGTGTAATACACGTAAATAATAACATTATAACTATATGACACGGTGACACGGTGGATACGATAACGCTGATATAGTAAAATAAGTACCTATCTACCATCTATTAGTCTTATATTACATAGGAGCTTCATATTCAGATATTTTGTAATTTAACTTTAGACTATTATTGGACAAGAATTAATATGTATAAACAGTGTACAAACAACGTTATTTATCAAAAGATAAACGTTTCTCTAAAATTTGATGAGAACATTTTCATTTTTAAGATCTTGAGTACTAAAGTTCAAAATTTAGTAAGAACCACATAAAAATGATACTCAAGCTATCATTTGCCCATTCGATTTTACAACAGAAGCAAGTTTTTCATTTCTTTATAAAATTTTAAAAAAAAAGTGGGTAAGTGGGTACCGCTCTGCTGTATATTAAGTGCCATGTGGATCACTATTATATATTATAAGAGGGTTAAATTTGAATCCAATGATAACTATCATTGTATACGAAAAACGATTCTGAAAGAAGATGATTTGTCAGCCTAGGATATAATTTTCAGTGGTTGGTGAAAAAGGTGGTTTATGTTTTAATGGCCTGAATACATCAAAATTTAAGTTCTTTTATAATTATAAGCTAAACTTATGGAAAATCTCGTATTAAATTTTAAACTCTTAGCTACTTATACGAACATTTTTATGAATAATACCTACAAAATAATTTGAAAATATTCATGGTTTTGACGAATTTTTGTCAATATTTGAACTTTAAATGCTAATAAAAAAAAATTGTGCCTATGCATTCTTATAATTTTTTTAATCACTATAAGAATAACTTATGAGGAACTTTGTATCAAATTTTAAAGTATTTTGATTTGGCCAAAAAAATGTTATCGACACTTCAAAAAAATTGAAAATTTCAGTTGTCTATAAATAGCTCAAAAAAAGTTTAAATATTTTGAAATTTAAATCACGTAAATAAAACGCTAATTTAAATAACTGGTAAATTTTTCAAGTATCTACGACTTATACTTTTTGAATAATAACAAATATTTAAAATCGTTTGAGGATAATTCATTATCGTTACGCTATTTCCTAAAAATTTAAAATTCAAACGCACTTAAAATTTTTCCTTTAATGATGCTTCGAGTTTTCTCTATAGCTACTTGAAAGAAAACTTATGGAAAACTTAGTGTTGTATTTTTAATCCTTAGTTATAAACACATACAATTTTACTACAAAATTACTTGCAAATTTTCGCGTTTTTGACAGATTTTGTAAAAATTTGAACTATAAACGCTTATAAAAAAAAATTGTAACTAAGCTACAATAAGAACAGCTCATAAGAAACCTTGTATTAAACTTTCAAAATTTTTTGGTCATCCAAAATTATTTTATCTACACTTCAAAAAAAAAATTCTCATTAAAATCGAAAATTTCAGACTCAGTTAGGTTAGGTGGTTAAGGTTAGGTTAGGTTTCAGACTCAAAAAAGTCAAAATATTTTGATAATTAAATCATGTAAAAAAAATGCCAATCTAAATAAATAGTAAAAATTTCAAGTATTTACAGTGATTAGTTTTTGAATTATAACCATATAAAAAAATTGATTTGGTCGAAAACTGGTTTTGCGTATAAATTCCCGTTTTTTCTTAATTTTTTTTGGTTTTTCTCGGTGCTTTTGAAAACTATTGGGAAATTCAAAAAATGACCTGTCTAATGCACCAACTAGATTCACTTACGAATTGGAAACCACCCTCAAAGTTTGAAATTGAAGCATTATTTTGACAAGTTCTCGTGTACACAGACACAAAAAAAACACACAACATTGTAAAATCAATACATTCATCGCTCCGCTTAGAATCTAATAATAATGATAATAATAAAAACAATTGGCATAAATTTAAGTAAATTGTAAATAAAAAGTAAAATAATTGAAATACCTGCCTAACTATAAAAAGATCAAAAATCAAGCAACATTAATAATATAGGTAATATGTCAGTTTTTTATTAAAAGTAAAACCTAAATGAATGACATACCAATTATCTGTAAGAGTATGATATTTTATTTAAGTATTTTGTTTGTACAAATATCTTAATATTTAAGATATTTTCTTAGAAATAGAGGTACCTACGCTGTTTTGTTTCAGAATAATTTTTTACAATATATTAATTATTTATCATTGAGTTCAAATCCAACATATTCATTGTTACAGTGGATTATGTAATTCTATGATGGAGTTAGGTCCCCACACATTGCAGCGGTGGCGGTAAAGTTGTGTTCGGACTCATTTTAATGCTTCCGCCACCGCCACCATGGAAATGTGGGGACTTGGGACCTTTACACTCGGAAAGCAGCAGAACTATGTAGGTACAGCAGAAGCAAGTTATCTGGATGTCCTTTAAATTAAACTTTTAAAATTAATTGTAATGGATACGATTAAATTTCATTATAAACACATAGTATGCACTTCAACTAAACATTTAATATTCAGATCCGGTGTATAGCAGAACGGGTATCGACTGAGCAGTTTGAAGTTTAATATTTTAATTAAACTGTGAGTGAGTAAATAAGAATTTAATTCGACTAATCTGCAACATGAGAATAATTCGCATTTTATTTGCTTATATTTAAGTACCTACTGATAATTATATATGTGCGCCGTTTTTTTCAGAGAAATTTGCTTTCGGTGATTTTAGTTTCTTGTATCTTAATACTCTGAAGTGGGATTATTATTGAAAAAAAAAGTGTATGATATTTAGTTTACTTTTGACGGTAGGTAATACCTATTTACATTTATTTTTGCACGTAATAGAAGCTTTATTCAGTTTTTTATCCTTAAGTTAATACGTATTATAAAGAAGGTATTTTTATTCCAATATAGTATTTCAATTTTGTAATATACGCATAAAAAATTTAAAATTTGATAGGGAAATTAGTCCTATATATTTATCTATATGATGAACAAATATATTAAAACTTGTGGTTTGATGAGTAAAAAAATAATATTATTTTGAAACTATTTACATTTAATAAAAAATATATATCATAGAAATGTTCTATAGGCTAGAATTTATTTGAGTTTTTAATTAATTTAAATAATTTGATAAATGTACATTTTTGTATGTACCTACCTATTGCGTGTTATAATAGATATAAAGTTTAGTCGATCGTCCCTTAAATATTTTATGTGAACGCTCCTACAAATATGCCATTCAATGATTTTACTTATTATGAAACATTGACACTGACACAATATATTCGTTTATTTCAATTTATATAACAACTAAGACCGAGGCCGAAAAACATAATGTAATAGGTTCATTTGATATTTATAATATCTTAAGTAGAATAAATCATAATAATAACATGGATTTTAAATACTATACAACAGATCTTCTTTTCACGTTATTTTATATTTGATCCTTATAGTGTGGTTTATAAAAATGATTTTTATTGAATAGTTTTATGGTAAAAAAATTTCAAATGTAACTAAATATTTTAAAATGTTTATTGTGCATTAGAAACAATTATAAATACGTATAATATATGTAACGGTGGAAAGTTTCAGTTGTTTTTTTTTTTTAATAATATACAAAACAACTAATCATAAAATTGATTTAACAAAAAATCGTTATTTTTCATTTAAATATACATGAAAGGACGTGAATTATGTTTTTTAAATACTTTTATATTATTAAAAGGACAATGTATGAGGAACCTTGAATTAAATTTTAAAATTTGGAATAATAAAATTTTATCAATAAAATAATTTGAAATTGTTTATGATATTATTTAATTTTTAACTTATTTTTAATTTCAATATTTAGTTTAAATATATAACTTATATGAAACCTTGTAATCATTAGTCAGGTTTTTTGATTGAGAAATAAAATACTTATCAACAGAAATGAAAACAAAAATTAATGTAAAACCAATACAATTATCGCTCTGCTCAGAATTTTAAACGGAAATAAATTAACGTAGGTATATTAAATTATTTTAGGCATGTGTAAAAATTAATAATCTCTTATTTTTCGTATACTAAATGATTTGTTTTTTGTGCACCTAAAATTATTCTTTATATATTTTATGTTCAATTTTTTTTTAATAGTACCTACTACAATATTTCTTTATTTTCGTAAAAATGGTTTGAAAAGTATGGTTTAATAAAATATAATTGTTCATGTTGTATATAAAGCATACACAGATGTTAAGAAATTAAATTTAAATCACAATTATTATAATTATTTTTGATTTTTAAATTTAGGATATTATTAGTATATCCTGTGAAGAAGACCCTCCCCCCTAATTAATACTCTCCCAACCTTCTTCTTAACACTAAACATTAAATAATTTTATTACACAACCTAAATTTGACGATGACGAGTTTTTGGAAGAATGATTTTTTGAGCTTCGTGATGGGTTCATCTGACGCAGGAGTTCGAGTTTGGCGGGGGATGGTATAAAACCCACATCAGAGCCCTCCTTAACCAGTCGGCCTATCCACCAGTTATTGTCATATTTCTCCTGTAACGATTCAAAAAAACAAATAATAATGATCATAATATAATAATATAATTGCCAATTTTCCAATACATTTTTAAATGATTCTTACATATCCGAAAAAAAATTGGCTAGCTAAAACATCTAGGTTAAAACTGTTATATGTATTTTAAGACGGTGCACTCTTTCCGTGACCTTTTATTTGTAATACTATAATATGCAAATTTAAATATATATTTGTATATTTTACTAACAAATGTAAACTATTTGTTGTCCTGTATTTATGTCTACTATATAGTTACAACGATTTCATAAGTATTAAATATTTTAACAGATGGTGTAGTAACATGTGATTTACTACATTGCACACTGATATAAAAACTCATTTTACAACGTAAAATATTTTTATAGGGGGTTTAGTGCACCTATTTTTACTATTAAAAGGAGTAGAAAAATTTAATTTAAAAATCCATTAAATGTTTAAAATTTTAGCATATAAAATAATTATACATACAATGGTAATTATATAATATTTATTTTTTGAATTAATCACGAATTATAGCAGAACTTGAAATTCTACAATGAGTATAATAAAATTAAGAACTTTATATGTATCATAAATTTTTGAAAACATTTCATCATTTATGTACTTATACCTACTTTTAATAGAATTTTTTTATTATCTTCGATTAAACGAGCATTTCATAAATTAAAACTTGAAAGTACTTTCAAAGTTAACTTAAATTATATACAACTAACGTTAAACTATTTTAAAATTCATCAGTTCATTTTTTTCGTGTTATAATATTAATAAATATAAAGTTCAAAGTTTTTATACTCATAAATATTTAAGTCTTTTATGAAACATTATATAAATAAGTTTACAAAAAAGAACTCTATACAAAATAATTTCTTATGGAACACGACTTTCCTAGTTTAATAAGAGATTAAATAGTTTTAATTTTTTGTTTAGCTTAATATTTCTGTTTTGTTTAATACTAACTGTTTTACAGTACTAATTAAAATTCTTTGGTGATATGATTAAATTATATATATAGTCATGCACTATGCACATAAATACAGAGATTTTGATAGTTCGTGCCTCCTCAAAAAGGTTTTCATATATTATTATTTTTTTCGATATGGTAATTTAAGGCATAATTGGTTTACTACCTATATGTTTATTACTTATAATTTATCATAAATATACACAATTTATTTTGTATAATTGATTTAAAATATTAACGATAAAAATGCTGAATAAAATAAATTTCTTAAAAGTAACTTCTCAATCGTTTTTTTCTTATTGCATGTTTTTTATGCCCTTTAAGATTGTTGATAAGAATTTAAAATATTACGGTAGATGAGTTGCATTCCATATTATCGAACGAAACTTACCTCTCGTATTTATTGACAGGTTATTTGCGTCTTAAATAATAATTTTGTTTCGTAATATTAATAAAAATTTACTTTGGTATCTAAAATAGGTACAATAATTTAAGATAAATACCTTGTTAAACATAGCGGAGGTGATATTTTAATTTTTAATACAATAATCAATCGGTATCTGGTATATATAAAATTATATCTTATGAACATTATGATTATACTATAAAAAAATTATAGGAGTGATCAAAAATCAAAAAAATTAAATTAAATGTGTTGAAACCAAACTTGGTAAATTTAACAACGAGGAAATGTATTTTAATAGTATGTCATTTATAATTATTTTAATTGGTAAATGTGACAATATATCTAAATGTTATTTTATTAAAAATATTCAATTTTTTTTTAATTATTATACATAACAATGTATTTGCTATTGTATTTTTATACATACCAGGAGTAAAATAATACTGGTAGGTACCTATATAACATGGTGGAAATTTTGATACATGAATTTATACATTTATTTGCTGGGACGTACGTAAATAACCCGTCAATAAATACTATAGGAACTGTACCTAATTTTATTAATTTGCTACGCAATAGAAGTATGCACCAAAATATCATTATAATTTTTTATTTCAATTGTATAATATTTATTCGTTTAGATTTTAGAGACTTTATATAGAATCAATAATAAATAAAAAAATTATGTTTATGGTTATATCATTATGTAGGCTGTTTCAGAATATTTTTGCAAGTGGACATTTTAAGAGTGCTCTAATGTGATTATTCAAGTAGTGAAAATCATATTGAGGACACTTGAAAACGTCATACAATTCTGTTCACAAGACATAAATACAGGTTAATCTATATAGTATCATAAAATTATAAAGACGAATTTCGTTTTTTTTGTTTAAGGGTGACGGCTAAGAAACCTTTTGTTTAAAAGTAGTTTTACAAAGTTTACAATCCCCTTTTGATCTTTTAAATACATTTTACATAATTATACTTTTCTGAAGAATAAAACATTTTAAGGCATTTTAAAGAGAGAAATTAAGTTAACTTTCATACACATCAATATTACAACAGCTTTTTTTGGTAGATAATTTAACATTTTTAAATAATTTATTTTAATCGAAAAATAACTTTTTGTAATTAATCTAACAAAATATATTGCCTTTAACCCTACCATTAACCTAAGTTTTAATCTATAAAGTTTTTAATTGAATTTAACATTTTGGATTCAACTTTATATGTCTAAGGAAACAAACTTGTTCAAGGTTATTCTACTACACTACCTTTTTTTTGGAGCAAAATATAAAACATGTTAAAAAAAATATAAATATATAAAAAAAAAATTTAAAAATAAACGATTTTTTTTTTTTATTAAAAAAAAAATGTGCAAGAAATATAGCTTGAAGATTATTAAAAGTTAATTTAACACAAAAATAAAAATATATTATAATTATTACTATTAAATTAAAACTCAAGTCAGTACGAGGTCTATTTTTTCTCGAAAAAATGGTAGTGATGGTGGAGTGGGATCTCCTTAATAAACTAGAACTATACGCATTATAATTTATCACAAGTATTAAAAAGAAAAATATATTGTACTTTGAAAACTAATGTCTACTTATTTAATATGATGTTACATAAAAAGAAAAAACTATAAATCGTGCCAAATAATGTACGGACTAAGCTAAGTATATACACAAAACAGACAACTTTAAACACGTAGACCGGCTGGTCAATAAGACTTTCTTCAATTTCCTGCCAGTCTAACATGTTGTAATTATAAAATACAATATGAATTATCATCTCGTACACATTTTTCTACAGTAAACTACATGTATCGTGAAAAATTAAGTTATATTATTTATCTAAAAAACTAATAATTACACAAGTATACAAACGCATATTAAGAATAAAAACCAATAGAACCAAAATACTACCACGATATTTATTTTATTAGAAAACACTGTACTACCGTACCTTGATATGCAAAAAATCTTTAACATCAAATGTGATCGCACAGCCTTGTATTGGCGAGTCATCGTCCTTTTTACCGTCAAATGCAACATTTGTACGAACGGCAAACGCCACCGGTTTTGTCTGAAAATTATACATTTATACTTTTAATAATACTGGCACGTAAAAATAACTTTAGGAATTATATCCGTATTTAGCATACGTGACTGTTCCAATACTGAAAACATAAAATTGCAACAATATGTTTGTGGAACATTTTCTATTAATAAAATAAAATGTACATATCATTACAAACAATTTTTGTGTTTAAAATAAAAAAAAAAGTTGTGTGTGTATACACTATTGTGAATTATTAACATGTAGGTAATACCATTATTCGGGAATGGGGTCAGGCCATCTCTACAGAATAAGGTTCAGAAACCTTAAATAATTATTTTTCGTAACCCAAATTTCCATTTAAGTTGATATTATAATAATTTTTAAAAGCGTTCTTTAATTAAATAAAACATTATGTATGTATATATATATATATGAATAATATGAGTACCTATATAGGTGTTATTTTATAAAATTACAATTCATAAATTAATATTTTTACTAGTCACAATAAGGAAAAAATAAAGTCTAAATGCATTTTAGACCTTTAGAATATTTGTATACTTTGAGTTGATAACAAAAATATGATTTATTAATATAATAGTTTTAAGAAGTAATATTTTAAAATTAAATCACAGCAAATGACATTTTTAAAAAGGTTATCGATTTTAGATTTCTAAATAGCTTAAAAATATGTATTTATCGTAACGATCAATATCAGTGTTACTATTTCTAAAAATGAATTAATTAACGATGTTAAAATAATAAAATTACAATATTTGTTTACTACTCACACGACTGTTAAGTAGTTGTGAACGAGCTCTGTGCTCATTTTCGCGCCGCAGCGCTTCTTTTTCAATGCCCAGAGACAGGTCCGCTGTATTTGTTATAACGTCTGAATCTTCAGATCCCTATAATAAATCACATAAAAAAAAATCGTTATTAGTTACCTAATAATAATGTATTGTAAATATTATATAAACTTAAAATGCATAATTGTAGAATATTTAATAATTTATATAATAACAATATATTATGTGGAGTATCCAAGTATTATGATTAACTTGTTATTTTTCTGTACGCCAATCATAGTATAATGTTAAATACGTATTATTTTACAAACACATTTCATTTTTTAATGTTGGTTATTTTTATTTTATCATGTTATAACCACAGAACAATAGTATAGTATTAAGTCTATAACCAGATGTCACATATTAAATTATATTTTAAACAATAACCTAACAATGGGCGGTATGTATATTATTATATTATACTAATTATTTGATTTAATATTATATTTTAGATTCTGAACGAAGTGATGAATATATTGATTTTACAATGATCTGAGTTTTTTTTTATGTTTTTGTGTTTGTGTACAGTATAACTTGTCGAAATAATACTTCAATTTCAAACTTTAGTGATGGTTTCCGATGGCAAAGTGAATATCCTTGGTGCATTATAGAGGTCAAAAGTAAACATTTTCCAACATTTTTCAAAAAAATCGAGAAAAACAAAATAAAAAGTGACGGAAAAACGGGAATTTTTAAGCAAAACCAGTTTTCCTAACTCGGCTAACTCTAACCTAACCCTTTTATCAGCTGGACATAGAAGTAGGTAGATTTTGATATTATTCATTATTATAGATAATTATGTAAAAATTCTTGATAAAAATCAATACATTCATAATATGGTCTATCTTAATTCGTAGGCAAATTCAAGTCATAATATAAAAAAACCTAAACTTTAAAAATAAAGCTGTTATTAGTATTTGACCACTTGACCACTCTTTTTAATAAATCATATTTAAAATAAGAGTATTTTCTACAATTTTAACTTAACATAATTATCAAATTAAATTGAAATTAAATTTTTTCCTTATGTCAGGGTGAATGCACTATAGGCACTAGGTACAATTGTTACAATATTCAATCATTATATAAATTATAAATACCAACAAGTATAAGTAGGTATACGATATTTAATTAGGTACCTAATGATACTTATAGTTAATAATGTTTTTCTACACTATTTTATTGAATATAGACATATAGTTAGCTAAACGACATATAAATTCAATACATTATTGATCCTATACTAAATATTTAAGGCATTTATATGTATATACTATATAGTATATACATATACATACATATACAGTAGGTATTCAAATACATATTTAAAACCATTTTGCTTTTCCTCAACTAAGTGCTAAACTTGAAAAAAGGTCAAATATCTTATTTGAAGTTTTTTTGAGTAAAAAAAAAAATAACTAGAATACTATAAGAAATGTCATCGAAAAATAAATACTAATAATATAAATAGTGATATTTGTACAGTTTATACTCATAAAGTCATAAATCATAATTACCTAAACGAGCAACAAAACTATTGTATTACCCATACAAATATTGAAAATATAAATACGCTATGATCGCCGATCACAAGAAGCAAATACGTGGTTTTCCCTCTCGAATAAATTATTCATAAGCTCTAAACGGACCGTTTCGTAATTTCCACAAAGTCGTTCCATTCATTACATTGCATACGTTTGATCCAATAATATTTAACTATGGTATGTACACTGTGTATTATAAAATAATAATAATAATAATAAACTGTGTTGTTGTGTCTAGAAAGTTCAGAAGTCCAAAATACCTACGCAACAAGGATCAAATCGAACAATAACCGATTTCTAAATAACGTATATATATATACATATATATTCAAATTAAACATCAAACATTAAACATTAAAGTCGTTAAAGTTATATCTATTTACTTTATACATAGTGCGATACTTCCATATTATATATATATATACGACTTGAGTCTTGAGATTTACAAACTTTCTAGATATACACAGAGCTTATACGTTCACATTAATGGGTACCTACAATCTACACGCATTTAATAATTTGTAAACCAACTCGTACCTGTGTGAGTAAAAATTAAACAAAAAGTTTACATAGGAAATATTTTCAACATTAGCAACGAGCAAGACGGATACTTATTTAGGTACACTGTAATTGAAAGAAAAAATGAAAACCATTACATAATATTATAGTTGTTTAACCTACATACTGGAGTGAGGCATACTTTTTTTTTTTATTATTATATTAAATAAAAGTGTATTTACAATCTGTAATATTTATATACAAATACAATAAGTAAATTTGATGGCTAATATGTATCCTGATACATAATATAAAATGACGTAAGGAGTGAAGCTCATTAGTGTGGGAACACTCTGACTTGGAGGATTAAAATATCTATAAAAAAAATAATTCCCTTCTTTATTAGATTTTATAAGTTTCAGTATATAAAATACTTAAATACTTAATATGAGGAATCTCGTATTAAATTTTTATTTAGTTTCTTAAAACTATAATGAGTGTTGTTTGATACATTAATTTCTTAGTATATACACAGGAAAAATTATTTTGATGTAACTTTAAAATACCTACTTACTATTTAATTGAAATTTGATTAAGTACCATAACTCAGAGGTTCCCAAACTTTTTATTGTACGACCCATTTTGGAAATTTTTTAAAATTTGGCGACCCACTGCAATATCAATGAATGATCTTTTTTTAGTGAATCAGTTGTTTACAACAAAAAATATATATATTTATTTTTAATATAAAAATATAGCGTGACCCACCAAAAATATAATCGCGACCCACAGTTTGGGAACCTCTGCCATAACTTAAATTATTATTATACTACCATTATAATTTTTACGTGAGTTAGGTTTAAATAATGAAATATTTTTATCTGTAACTTCCGCGTGATTTTTTCCTTGATTATTAGAGAATAGTATCAAATGAGCTGAAATTAGAAAAAATGTTGAAAAATGCAAAATAAAAATTGATTTATTATTGAAACATATTTTTAGTCAAAAAGGGTCGTTTAATACATTCTAAAAAAAAAATTATCATCTCCCCAGTCGTAATTATTAGTGTTTGTAATTAAATTTCAAAATAAATAAAAAATAAATATTGAATCCTTTGTAATTAAGATATTGATTGCCTATTCACAATCAAATAATCACCCGCTATACATATTGTGCGTGTGTGTGTGTGTGTGTGTGTGTGTATCTGTGCCAATAACGTTATCGTACGACATATTAATGAAATTATAAAGAGTGACAGGCGCCACGTGTCGCAGCAGGCCTTTGTCGGGAAACATTGGAAACAATATTAAAAAGTAATAAATAACAATATAGTAATGACGATAACGCGGATATAATACGGTGCAGAATTTGCTTTTATAATTGCAGGCGCCACGCCCGCCACGATTCACCGACAACGATTTACTTTGTGATATTATATTATACAAACGACGACTACATAGTTGATTTATCCGTCCCGAAATACGACCCGAACACGTTCGCAATATCCCCTCCCTCTCAATAATAATAATATATTGTTAGTGGCCGAGAAACCAATTGAAAATGTTCCGCATGTGTATTCAGTCATATTAGATTTCGTATATTGTGTGCTTTTGACGGCGCCGTCGTGTCGAACAAAAAACCTATATATACGGATGATGTATTTTAGATTCTGAGCGGAGCGACGACTGTATTGATTTTAGAATGATGCGTGTGTGTGTTTTTTTGTGGATTTCTGTGTTACACGATAAGTAGTTGAAAAATGCTTTGATCTTCAACTTTGAGGATGATTTTTGAATTGAAGGTGGTATCAAATTAGATCCAGTTTATATTTTTTAGAGTTCAAAACTCCTAGTATTTTTTATAAAAATCTAGAAAAGCAAACAAAAAATCAAGAGGAAATGGACATTTTTATGCAAGATTTATTTTTGATAAAATCGATTTGATGTGACTCAAAAATGACAAACTATAGATATTCGAAATGTCCGCTAAATATTTTATACATACGAATATACGATACTACTAATAATATTTTGATATTTATTGAGGCATTTAAACATTTTCAGTTTTTTATTAGTTTTTATTTTTATAAATGTTGACAAAAAAGTCTTGGCTGGGTCGAAATGTTTGATAATAAAATATACTCAAGGTATTTCATAAAATTTTTTATTCCTACAATAGTTATAATAACGTTATAATTTGTGACAATTCAAGGCCCAGTGCTGGACGTGTTTAAATTATGACCGGAAAAAGTATTTATTATAGTGGCATGTATTTCCCCCGAGAGTTTAATTGTTATGATATTGTATTATAATATGTTGTATTAAATATATATAATATATATATAAAGGTACAAGGTGATTCTTATATATAAAAGGTAAATATGAATTTTTATAAAAAATATTAACGTTCTTAAAAATATTTATTTATTTTTTACATAAATTTAAGTCATTACAAAGCAGTATATACTTATTTGAAAAGTTTTTTTGTCATCATAATTTTTAAACTTTTAAACTTTTTTGGATGGCAGTAGGGCTGACAGTTTTTTATAACATATTCCGAAGCAGAATATTTAATAGATAAAAACCGAAGTTCAAACGAGTAGGTAGTTAATTATGTCTTAGTTATAAATGTATAACTTATAAAGACCCGTTCTTTAAAGTTTGAAATTATTTTTTTATACATTTAAATTCTCAGCAAAATATTAAATTAAAAATATATGCTGTCATTATAAAAGTAGAAAAAACTATTAAATAAAGAAAAGATAAAAAATATTTCCAAAAAAATTAATAATACTTTCGAGAAAATTAGTGTTTAATGTTTATATTTAAAAGAATCTATAATTGAATATACGAGTATTGTGTACGTATATCTTATAGATATTTATAATCCCAATACAATAGAATCAAAAATAATTATAAGTACCTATATAATATAATCGTTTATGAAAGTATAATAATAATAATAAAGTGGGCAAGTAGAAACCCTCTACTATATAGTATGTGTCCAGTAAACTCATAATAATTATTGTAGGCTACTGTAATGGATGTATTTTATTTGGATTCAATGATAGATACGAATCAATACCAATCATAATACACCTCGTAATAATCGAAAAATGATTCTATAAGCAGAAATGATCTGTCAGGTCATATTATATTAAGCATACTATTCTATTAAATATTTAAATTGCTATTGAAATAATTTATTTTACCTAGGTACTATTATTAAAGTGATACGGCGTGTTGAATTAACTATAATTTATTATAATTTAAGACAATTATAGCATACTGGGATGCATTACTTATTGCATACTGCTGATAATTTTTATTAGAAATTAACACATTACTTTTACCTTACAATTTGTAAAAATAGTCAAAGTTAAAAAAATAAAATTAAGTTTATACTAGGGATGTATTAGGCTAGAATGCTAGATTTTTTAAAAAGCATAAATAAATGTTAAAAATGGGCTATTATTTTGAAATGAACAATTTGTATTAAATTTAATATCTATAATAATATATACGTCTGTAATGGTGTTGTATTATTTATTTTCGAGTATTGGCCTGAAAGAGAAAAAATATCAATAAAGGACACATCCTAAAACATTGTAACCTGTGGATAGGGTACAGTGTAAACAGGGTGATATTTTTATATCGGGAACTGGCAAACAAATATTTCAAGAAATACACGAAAATAAAATTTGAGAACATATTATTTTATAGATTTTTCTGTAGTTTTATTCTATAGGTGCTTAAAATTTCAAAAAATATAAAATATGTTTCACAATAAAAAATTCACCCAGTAGGTCACGAATCATGATAAAGTGTATCTATAGTCCATTATTAAATATAATATTAGGTATATATAATATATTATATATACGATTCTTGATATTATCATTTGTTAGCATACACTTATAATTTATAATATTATTATCTATGCCAACATTGCCAGCCATTTATTTTTTGACCTGCGTCCTGCACACAACGCAATTTTCGGTAGAAAAAATGAAAATGGGTAACATTCTATTAACATTCTATACATTAAATAGGTACATTATTATTATATAATAATACACTGAAACCGTATTTGTCATTATTTACTGTAAGATACTTAGCTTGACATACCTATAATAATTTATAAATGGAATGCATTTTTTCCTTGAAGTGCAGGCATATTATTTTCTACGACTGAAAATGTAGTGCCCATTGATATGTACGAATAACATTTTAAGCGGCAACTATTTATTTTCGATAAAAATGAATGATTTCGTATTTGAAAATTAAATATTTAAGCATATTTTATAGAAAATAGTTGATACTTATTATTGTCGTAATCTCGTATGGATTATACTACATTTTTTATTATTTTATAATTAATCGTATTATTCGCATTGCCAATACCGCTAACAATTTCAATTGATTTTCCTAATATAATAATTACCCTATTACTAGTAATTTGTAAATTACATTTTTAGTCTTATATTTGTACGCCCATCAGTAACCAGTTATGAATTATAGGGAGCCATTCCAGTCAATCGTAAACATCGTTTTGTGATTTATGTTAAAAATGCCGAAATGGTTCTATTTTATTAAGACAGTAGATTGAAATATTGCATTGTATTAAAAAATATAGAGCATATAATTTCTTCCTAAGATTCATTAATTTTTATAAATTAGATAACCATTAACAATTTGTAAACAAAACAAATGCATATATTTTAGATAAGAGTATATTTTTGCATATTTCTTAAAATTTTTAAGAGCATTGGTACGTATTTTAAAGTTTTTAATACATAAATGCATATTATATAAAAATGTTTTAATGCATACAAAATGTGAGCTTAATTTATATCCATCGACATATTATTTATACTAACACGACTGCTATTCAAAAAAAAAAACCTATTCATTTATTATTATTCTTTTTACAATGAAATTTATTGAAACTGCGAGTAATTTATCACCATTGCGAAATATTCGTACATAATATACATACGTATTTCATATGCATATTATAATAATAATATGATATTATAATGTATACAGAGTAGTTACAGACTTCAGTACCGTCATATGTAATATTATGAGAATTTATTTGCTACTATAAGATAAATGTTATAAGATGCGAATCACTACAACTAAACTTTGTTGTTTTTACTCCAAGTTTTAATTCATTAGGGTCAAACGGGCTTCATTGATTGATATGAAATATAAAATAGAACGGGCACATATCACAAATAGTCCAACTATAATAACATTGAGCCACTGATAATTACACAGAAAGTTTTTATTTGTTGTGAATCAAATAATGTGTACCTACAATACATAGATGCCTCTTAAGAATTAAAAAAATAAAAAATTAATAAATTCGTATTACACCCGAGTGTTTTTAACTAGTGTTTTTTTTTTCGTGTTATAAACAAAATATAAATATTCCTTATAAGTTTATATTTTTTTGCCAACGTGTCTGTGATTTAATCTTGTCGTCACAAGACATCTAATACTCTATATCAACTCCAATTGCGATTGAATTACTCATATTCAAAAGGAACCGATTGATAGCCAAAGTAACTATGTCGCATTAATTCGATTTTGTCTTTAATATATGTACCTATATTTTTTTTTATAGTTTTCCACCATAAATTGCCATCAATAAACATGAATTGAATATTAATGTAGAGTGCACGAGTATCTCTATAATATTATATAATTACAATTTTCATTGTTCGGTAGAAGCATTCTTAGATAAATATAAATAACCATAATATTATAAATATCTCGATACTTTCTTTAACTAATAATAATCATACGATATAATTTAACGTATGTGAAAAGATTGTATGCTGACCTATATCATTTTATTTGACGCGAGTCCAATTTGACGCAAATTGAAAAAAAATATATTTTGTTGTAGTGTATATTATATTTATTATATAAAGCGTGTGTTGGTCAGGAAGTAGTCGATTGTTCGACTATACACAAAAAAAAACTAGATCTGCTACATACTACCTATAAGATCGTAAAATAAAATAGGTACCTATAGCATACGTCGTCATTGAATAGGTCACGAAATTACCTATAATGGGTGTTTAATTTGAATTCAATGATAAATCATTAAACACAAATAATTGCTCTTCAATACCTAAAGATAGTCACAAATATTCAACATTTAACTTTATTTAGTTATTTAATTTTTTTTTAACAAATAAATAGTAACCTACATATTTTATTTTATATTTTTATATCGCGTCACCTCTAATCCCAGTTTGAGAATTGCTGTTTATTATAGGTACTTGACAAATGTTGCTATTATACAATACAAAAACGATATTATATAACGTTTTGTGACATATGTCCATGGATTTATTATTATCGGTGTATTCTAAATAAAATGATTTGACATTTTAGTTGATCAGTGCATTTTTTATTATTAATCAGTAATATCATTAATTTATCACTGACAATAGATAAAGTATGAGTAATAAGTGATGACCAGTCATATGCACATCTAAAATTGTATAAGGTATTTCGGTATGACTGTATGAGTGTGATTAACGATGGCTCACGCGATGATCAAAATATAGTATATGTATACCTTTATGTTCGTTTTGGTAGGCGGGGTAATCGAAAAATGAAAAACTACATACGTATTATACCTACGCTTTATTTCCAATAACACTACTATAAGTGACTATGTTATAAATGAATGAATAATCAAGAACTACTGACACCAAAATATTATTAAAGGTACCTCGTCATTGATTTGTTAACATTCCATAAATACGGTAAAATGTGAACTCTTTACACGAATAACCTTTTTACCTGAAAATAAAAGATAGTATACAGACCTTTTTATTTGATCAAAAAATAATGATATAATCTTCTACTCAGACCTTTTTATTTGACTTTCACAAGTTTGTAATGGCTCAAAATCTTCCACCTTTGGTGGATAAAAATATAACTTTTATTACTTATTAAATAATATTCACTTTTCGAAGAGATTTTAAATTCATTAAATATTTAATGAATTTTAAATAACATTTAGTAAACATAATTATTGTAGTGTCGAATAAGTTGTTGATTTTATTTATGATTTAAAAATGAATAACCTCAGCTGTGACTTGGAATTTTCCCCCAAATGTTCACCAAATATAAATATTAGTTATTATTTTCCATAATATAGGTAAATAAGATAATAGATCATTTTTGTTTCATAAAAGATAGTATTAAAATTTAATATAAGGTACCTCAAAAGTTATTCTTACAGTACTGAAAATTGAAAAAATATCGTTAATAGGAAGGAATTAAATAAAAATATATTTATTATTATTATTATTATTGTTACTTGTTAGATTTAAAGCGGGAAGATAAATGTATTGATTTAACAATGATGTACTTTTTTTGAGTAGCAAAATTGTTTCAATTTTCAACAACAAAATATAAAAAACTCGATTTTTTTTACCTTTAATTCAGTATCTAACTACCTATTTTTTTAGTTTCTATTTATATATAACTAAATTGATTTTTTTTTATTAAACAATACGCATTAATATGTATAATAGTTATTATAAGATAGATATTAAAAAAGAATAGGTAATAATATATGATTGTCTTTAATTTAATAAAAGTTTGTAAACGTAGGACTTAACACTATGTCAATGTTGGAGGATTATCCTACTTATTTAGGAGTTAACCATCATTCTCTATAAAATATAAAGCTTTTTGGGGCCGATAAAAACAATATTACGCTTTATAAGGTCACGAGGCATCGACAAATTATATAAAATAATACGGCGTTGATTCAAACCACGTGTTTGGACACATTTCGCTTTGCCCGGAAAGCTTCTACATAATATTATGTACATAGTAATATTATAGTAGTATTATGTGCGTACAGCAAGTAGGTAGGTAATCAAAATCAATTTTCGCATTGTTAAATGTTGTATAATATTATTATTATATATTAAACCTATGGTTTTATAGTGAGTCGTCGTATTTATAATAAAATATATTTATTATTTTATTAATGAACAACAATCAGTATACAATTTCAATCATAGTTATGATTTTATGAAAATACAAAAATGGTGTTCTTTAATAATTTTACGCCGAAAAAATGTCAACATACTTATGCGCCAATAACGCAAATAATCGTAATCGTATTTGTCATTATACTTTCGAATATTATTCAGTCATGTACCTACCCATGTACCTATAAAATGTTAGCGCAGCGAGAATATGGTAAAATTTTGTTACTAGGTAACTATCAAGAGAGGATATAGTAATTATATAGAAATAAAGACTACAGTTTTTATTTATAGTTTATGTTTTTCAAATAGTTAATATTTTAATGGAATTTTAAAAGAGTGGGTTGGTTTATAATTTTATACATTTTAGAAAACTACATCGTTAATTAAATTAAATTATTATGTTAAAACAATTATTGAGTATATTAATTAAAACTTAAAAGTTATCTCATACTTAAGAATTTAACTTTTTTAAATTTGTAGTATTTTATCTCCTCTACAGTGTACACTATAGCAAAAATTGTCAAATATAATCTCCACGCAACACTATGAGAAAAAGTAAAATAAATTTAATAAAAACGTTTGAGAAGTGGGCGATCCAAGTGGCTTAAAGTTAGAACACAACCCTTGGGTCACCGCGCCGGCGGGCTTGTGGTCGTCAACTCGTATAATCTTTTGTTCAAAATGAATCCCATATTATATACTGTTTTATATTATTCCTTTATATTAGAATAGCTTTCTATAATGGTTTAGTTAATAATTACACGTTAGTGTTATTTAAATGATTAAATCAAAAAATTTTATTTGTAGTAAAAACCATTATACAGCGTAGTAAAATAATTAATTATAGTTTAAGCTATGGTTATAGATTTTTACATAAACGAACAATTTTAAGTTGATATATGATATAGGTTCTTTAATTATAATGAAGTTAATAAATAAAAAAAAAAAAAAAAATTAACTTTTTTTCTAGGTATCTAGTTAGTTAATGCCTGCAACCTTTTCGAACACGACACACAACGTATATATGACATGCGAAATGATAATTACTATAATATCTTTATTCTATACTAATAAAAGGTAATTCTTGTATAAATTATGTGAGATCTACATCTACGACCAAGACTTAAACATATATGGTTCAGAAATTTAGTACACAATAGTAATCCTACATTTAAAAATATGCACATCAAAGCCAATTTTTAAAATTTTTAAATTTAAAGAGAGACTTATCGGCTTACGAAAAAGGAATATCTAAGTGTTTGTATACAGTTGCTATCGGTTTCATAAAATAAATTTTTTTTTATAATTGGAAATAATTTTAAATCTGTATTTTATACTGGGTCAAAACGCCCAAGTGACTATGTTAAAAATGTGTAGTTTACATTTAACGAAGTTTAAAACATAGCAAGTTATCCAGTGGCATTATTTAATTTTTCACGGGTAACGCCGCGCGGGATCAACTAGTATATTATAAATACCACAATGACCGCGAGTATAATATTTTGATATTTTATATTTGTGTGTACATTTAGGTATTATACGTGTATATAATATAATTTGAATGTGAGTATGTGTGTGTGTTGTATAATATAATATGTCTATATAGAAACATCCACAGATATTTACCTATAGGCTATAAGATTATGCGTTAGCCATTACAAGAAATATACAAGTAAAATTTGTTGTTTGATTTGCTGAACGTCACTTTTGATCGTATAGAGAGAGATAATATATATAATATTATGTAGGTAACTTGAAAGTAAACATAAACATAAACATAAACATAACAAGCATTTCCTGATTCATATATGATACGATTACTCACTAGAATGTATATAGATTACCTCGGTCGTTCCGGTATAGATACAACGTACGTACATCGACGGAAAAACGTAATACTCGTAGTTATAAAAATAAAAATAAATTAAGATAGTTTTGCATAACTGCGTGGTTAAGAAATTTTAAACCATCTTATTGTTTCGAAAAAATAAAAATAAAAAGCGTATTTTTACGTTGTTTTTATATAATTCTATTTCTATTCTTTGACGTTCTGAATAAATAAACAAGGAAAATAATGGTTTCATTAAGAAATTATTTGTACATTGAACAATATTGTTGATTATGATACATAATCTTAAGTAAAGAAAAATAGATGGAACAAAATAACAGTTGGAAAATCATCGAGTTCGGCAATCTAAAACTATAACAGCAATACCTACCTCCCTTACCTATAATAATATGATACCAATGACACTATATTATCTCGTCATCACTATACGCAATATGCGTATTATGCATATTATAACATATTATAACACACATCACGCACACACGACACATATAATGATGGCGTGCTTGCCGGACATTATCTATACTATGTTTTATTATTTTTATATTATATAAATGCAAGCAGCAGACTGCCTATTTTCATGGGCTTAATAAATTACAAATACATACGAAAAAGGGTGAAAATGCGCAAGTGCAGCACTACAAACTCGAGACGCTAGTATGAGATGTAGCTTGTGCGCTTGTCACAATATTTTAGTATCAGACTTTTATAAATTATAAAAGGGTCCGGATTTTTATGGTAAAAATAAATCAAAATATGATACTCTTAACAATTGTAGCAGCCATATTCTCCAAGCCAATGATCATTGACCTATTATGTTTATAGTTACACAAAGTTAAATTACAATAAATACCAGTTAGAATTTTAATTTAGATAGGTACACAATAAAAAAAATTATGGAATTTACAAAAAAAAAAAACCAGCAATTTGTGTGTAAAGAAAATGTTGTTATCACTAAATGGTGAAAAAATAATTAAAAATATGAGGCCTAATAAGAATATAAACTTAAAATTTAAAAAAATCAGTATTTGAATAAATCAACTATTTAAGGAAAAAAATTAAAGTAAGCATGGTCGGCGAATTGAACTGTATGTACCTACTGTGACGAAAAGCACAGCAAGTGAAAATCTGACAAGGAAGAGTCAGGATGAGGGTTGGGACGGACGCGAGTGTGGAAAAATATAGATAGTGGCTGCTGGAAGGTCGTCACATCGGGGTCACGGGTAATAATAACCGTCTGATTTTTACGAAATGAAAATAATATTTAGAAAAGCTCTTAAGTTCGACGAGAATGGCTGCGAATAAATCCCTACATAATGTCGGGGTAAGTTCATGAATGTAACATATAATCAAAGCTAGCGAGCGTGTAGTGCAAAGACGACCGAGCCCGCGCTGACCGTCGCGGTATATAATTATTTACCAGTACCTATACACTATATACAGGGTGTATCGCAAGCACGACCAAACACAAATCCAAACTTAAAATTTTAATGCGTCTGTTTGGCGGGGAGGTAATAGGTATTTGAATACGATTATTGTAGTAGGGTGTGCCACGCCGAATAATAGTTTATTTTTCACGATACGTACAGAGTAAAGGGGTGTGTGCTCAGTCGTGGCGTAGAACGATACTCCCTATGGATGGTCATTTCGTGATATCGACCAAACCGATACACCGCCAAAGTTACCGCGAAGTTAAAATGTTCCGATTCGATCGACGTTAGGCAACAAAAAAAAAAAAAAAACATTTACCCCTCGTGTAAAACGTAATAATCGTGACCAAACGCAATACAGGCAAACCCGCCATAAACGTCGCAGGTACGCGACACGGCGTCGGTGAAATCATGACACCTAAACGATTACACATACCGTCGGACAACCGTCCGTGTCGCGTTCAATGGCCGCACTCACGACTTGTGGGTACGAAAAAATGCCGACGACTGAGACACGAACAAGGGACGTA
>VUJU01001705.1:0-41615 GCA_009835225.1 Aphis craccivora
TGAAAATTTAACTGTATATAGATAATACTAACATAAATATTTGGTGAAAATTTCAAGAAATTACAGCGATTAGTTTTTGAATTCCAACCATATAAAAAAATCGATTTGGTCAAAAACTGGTTTTGCGTAAAAATTCCCGTTTTTCCTTAATTTTTTTTTGGTTTTTCCCGGCGCATTTGAAAACTATTGGGAAATTCAAAAAAATGACCTCCCCAATGCACCAACTAGATTCCATTACGAATCGGAAACCACCCCCAAAGTTTGAAATTCGAGCATTATTTCGACACTTTCTCATGTACACAGACACAAAAAAAAAAAAAAAAACACACAACATTGTAAAATCAATACATTCATCGCTCCGCTCAGAATCTAAAATGTACAGATAGGAAAATATATTATAATTTATTTGGGTATATTCTGAAGTCCTTTGTAACATTAAAACATAATATATTGTGAATATATTATGAATTATTGACTATTCTTAATTCGCATTTATAAGATCATTAACCAATAGGTAATGTTTGAAAAACAAAACCGATCCGTAATAATTCAGGAGTAATAAAATTAGAGCTGATGGTCATGGTAATATGATAATAATATATAGATTAGTGACTTCAAAATAAACGGCATGGTAGTGAGTCTGATAAAGAGTTTTTACTTGAGAAATAAATTATATCCGTTATTTTTAAATATTGTCTTCAGTGTATAACCGACGACAGTTCAAATACTTATGACAATCTGTTTTGATCTGAAACATTTTTAATATTCAAAGAAAATTACTAGGAATAAAGAATATTTTGGAAGTTATCAGATAACAATTTTATTTTATTATCAATTTTACCTTATTATACTCATAACTTATATCTAGAAAAATTAAAAAAAAAAAAAGGAATGAATAAAACAATCATCATTTGGCGTATACCTATACACGCTGTGTTTAAATATAAATTTTCAAAAAAATTAATTGAAATGTGAAAACAACTATATATTATTAATAGTTTTAATAATAATATTAATATATTTATAATATTGACTATATGTATTGTTCACCGCTAGAGTTACAAGCAACAGCATACAATGTAATATTATAATATGACACATATAGTCAATTAATGTTCGTTATTTACTCTATCGATTTTCGTAACACAATGTCTTCTTAAGTTGAACCGATCATTATTTAACATATACGGAACTATAATATGCTGCATTCGAGTCCCCTCGTGATATAGTTTAATGAGACAATGGAAAATACATCTTGGCGCGATTTCGCATCATGTAACAACGTTGAGCTTGTTACGAGCGCTGTTTTAACGTTTCAAACGCATGTATACGGTCTTTCTTTATAGCCATATTTTCATAACAATATCAAGACAGTATGATGACGATAATAATAGTAATAATAATACTCTTTAGTCTTGACTTTTGACTAATAACCAAAATAACGACATCAAAAGTTATATAGCCGTATTATAATATTATAGTTATGGCCTCTGGATATCCTGTCATAGAGTGGAAGAAAGGATACCAAATATAATATGGTACAAAGTAAACTACCTAGAAAAAAGTTCAAAGTTATTCGATTACCTAACTATATATTTGTGCATCAACTATAGTATAGAAAAACGAACAATTTAAATACTATAAAACGATACAAATTTTATGGTTCTTGCAACAAATTATTTATTATTATTATTATTATTATTTTTTTTTTTCATAAAACAAAACGGGAGTTTTTTGGTCGATATTTTTACAACTCCCCTAAATACGCATGCATAAATAATACACAATATAAAAATTTGAAATTTAAATTTTATAAAATATATTGATTAAGTATAAAATACGTCACCTAGATAAAAGTATAGGTAATGGAAATTGTTCAACAGTCCTTTTCCATAATGTCACAGGTCACAAACTATTTGTTTTTTGTTTTTTTTTTTTTTTTATTATTATTATTATTTCATTTGTAGAACAAATCAGTGGGTGACGTAGATTTATTGACAATGCCGCAGTAGACTTACATGAGATTAATGGAACTTTGCTTGTATTACATTTTTAGCTTTGTGTTTACCGAGTGATGCCATTGCTTCCGCGAGTCGTTTTGGTTCGTGTCGTGTTAATAAATATTTAACACGTCGCGGAAAGTGGTATTTGATGGAATAAAAATATCACACAGTACATACTATAATAACATTTTGATACACTTAAATATGTTATTTTATACAGGATGTACGTGATTAGTCTCATATAATATAAATATGTGTGTGTGTGTATAATGACATGTACTAGAATATACGGCTTGAATCTCTTAAACGGGACGTCAAATGTAAAACTATTTGGTTTGCATCCAAATCTGTTTATTCCTTGTGACCGTATTTATTTGATCCCAGACATTTATATGAGAACTTTCTATATAGTAGACAGTTTAACTCTTAACACTAAAATATTTAAATACAATTTGAGAATTATTACTGTTTGAAGCAAACGAACATATGAAGCTCACTAAAATTTTGAATTTAAGTTAAACTATTCTTATCACTCAATTTATTTCCTTTTTTTATAATACCATTGAGTATAGATAGTACTATAGTATAGTATAGTATAGTATAGTATAGTACTATCTATACTCAATGATAATACTAAACCAATTATTTTTATAACCTGTTTACTACAAATTTAAATAAATTAAATAACTTTTTGCATTAATTTAAATATTTCTTAAAGAGCTTCCCTATAAAAATCAAAAAAAAAAAAAAAAAATGTTTTTGAGTTTTGAAGAAAAATCGTATCTATTAAACGCTTATATTTTAACTAATACTTATATCATAATATAATTTAATTTATGTCAAATATTGTAATTTTGACATACTTTAAATTATTTATCGAATTTATAACACTAAACTTTGTAGAAATCAAATAAAACTAAAAAACAAAAAGGCTATTAAACACACATGGTACAAACTACTTAAACTCTAAAGTATATGTATGTAAATAAAACTGTCGATTTGGCGTTACGTTATCACTGAAATATTAATATTTAAACTAATATTATAGATGAAAAAATGTAAAAAAAAAAATAGTGTGTATACGAACAAATAAATCATTAATTTTTACCATTGAAAAGTTCGATAGCCATTATAACAGTTTATAATATTGTATTATTATAATGTATTCATAAGTATAGTTTTAAATGATTTGTTTTTCAATAGTATTTTAAACAATCCTAACTATTGTATTGTCAAGTTAGGGAATTTCAAACTAAAGCCCATACTAAGATTTTAGAATCAAAAATAACAGAATTTACTTAATCATTTAACAAAATGTTACTATTAATTATTAATAAGTCTTAAAATGTAATCCTTAATATGTACAATATTTTTCAGGTGGTATACTCTCACTCGGAAAATAATTTATTTTATAAAACCTTCAAAAATATTAAATGTATTTATAGCAAAAAAAAAAAAAAAAATGTTGAATAATGTGAAAAAAAAAATTATATTATTAAATTTAAACATAATCAATTACATTATACCTACTTATTTAAATGTTTTATCTTAATTTGCACAATTAGCATAAATATTATTGTTTGCTGTTTTGTTTTATTTATAGAAAATGTATAAAACATTTACGGTTGTAATTATAAAAGCTAGCGGAGTACTTGAATAGAATTTATTAGCTTCTTTGAATACTTTTGGAAACTCTTTACTCAAATGTATTCAACTTGTTTAATTATTTTAGAATTAATATGGTGACATTTAAGTAATTCTTATACAATGCAATGAACTCTTAAATCTGTGTCATTTGCATACAACGGATTTCATTCAAATACAATATTTACTAAATAATGTTTAATATAATTATTTTATCTCATTAAATAGTTATATTATAATTATTAAGTATACAGTAATACATAGCCATAAAATACTTTAAAATATAATATATTTTAGATTCTAAACGAAGTGATAAATGTATTAATTTTACAATGATGTGCGTGTGTTTTTTTTTGTGTCTGTGTACAGCATATATAGTCGAAATAATACTCCAATCAATTTCAAACTTTGAGGGTGGTTTCCGATGTAAAAATGAATATCCTTGGTGCATTATAGAGGTCAAAAGTAAACATTTTCCAACAGTTTTCAAAAAAATCGGAAAAACAAAAAATAAAATGACGGAAAAACGGGAATTTTTACGCAAAACCAGTTTTCGACTAAATCAATTTTGTTTTATGGTTGTAATTCAAAAACTTATCACTGTAAAAACTTGAAATTTTCACCAATTGTTTATATCAGTGTTACCTATATACAGTTAAATTTTCACTTGACTTTTTTTGAGTTATTTATAGACCATAGAAATTTTTGATTTTTATGATAATTTTTTTTTTAGTGTCGAAAAATGACCAAAAACACTTGAAAATTTAATACAAAATTCCATATGAGTTGCTCTTATTGTAGCTTAAAAAAAATTAAAATCGTTTGTCACAATTTTATTTTATAAACGTTTGTAGTTTAAATTTTTACGAAATCTGTCGAAAATGCGAAAATTTGCGGGTAATTTTGAAGTTGAAAAATCAGAAAATTTTTTGTGTTCATAACTAAGGATTAAAATTACAACATTAAGTTTTCAATAAGTTTTCCTTCAAGTATCTATAGAAAAAACTCGACCCATCGTTATAGGAAAAATTTTAAGAGCGTTTGAATTTTAAATTTTTACAAAATAGCGTAACGATAACGATTTATCCTCAAACGATTTTAAATATTTGTTATTATTCAAAAAGTAAGTCGTAGATACTTGAAAATTTTACCAGTTATTTAGGTTGGCGTTTTCTTTACATAATTTAATTTTCAAAATATTTTGACTTTTTTGAGCTTTTTAACTTTTTAACTTTTTAGCTTTTAAAGCTAATTTTCAACTTTTTCTGATAATTGTTTTGTTAAGTGTCGATAAAATTTTTTTTGGCCAAATAAAAATACTTTTTTTAGCATTTGAAGTTCAAATATTGACAAAAATTTGTCAAATTCCTGAATATTTGCAAATTATTTTGTAAGTATAATTCATAAAGATTTTTATATAAGTAGCTAAGTGTTGAAAATTCAATACAAGGTTTTTCATAAGTTTAGCTTACAATAATTATAAAAGAACTTAAATTTTGGTGTATTCAGGCCATTAAAACATAAACCAACTTTTTCATTGACCACTGGAAATTATATTCTAGGTTGACAAATCATCTTTGTTCAGAATCATTTTTCGTATATAATGATAACTATCATTTGATTCAAATTTAACACTCCTATAATATATAATAATGATCCAAACAGCACCTAATGTACATCAGAGCGGTACCCACTTGCCCACTTTTTTTTATTTTAATCTTTGTACCTACCTTATTGTTTTATAACCAATAATTATAAAAATAATAGTATTAACACTATAGCTCTATACATTAGAATAATTGATGATTATTATCTTATACCTACATACAATATTTAATAAATATATAGGGTATGCAAAATTATAAATATGGATAAAGCATAATTAAATAAACATATATATATATATATACATAAAAAGATAATTATTATAAATAAAATATAATATTATGTAAATGTCTTAATAAACATTTTAAGATAGATGTAAAGATTCATATTAGTCAAATAATAATGGATTAAAATCAATAAATAATAATTAAAAAAAACAAATTGAATTCGGAAGAAAATCGAGTGAGAACTCATTGAATGTCATCGACTCATATGCTCAGATACATGCACATTTCTGAAACACCTAAATAATTATTTTCTCGAGCATAAGACTAGTATAAATTATTGTAACGTTTCTGAAAGCATTTAGACTTAAATATGCAAGGATTTATTTTAACGAAGAATTTGTTTTTAAAATATAATGAGAGCTTTTTTATAAGCTACACACATTTTGTAATTGATAGTGTAACTTATTCTGAACACAGAACATACTTTAGCTGGTATGTTGTGTGAATACCTAGCACGCAACTGCATTAATTTGATTGGCGTTGACAGTCATGTTGGATATATCGTAGGCGTCAACATCAGTTAATTTTTATTATATACAAAAATATATAAGAGGATTTTTGAAATAAATAAATAGACTGTGGATTCTTGTGTTTCAGTTATATATAAGTTGCATTTTCAATTAAAAATATCGTATAGGTATTATTTGTAAATCTAAATTTAATTATACGTATAAATGAGAGAGATAATTATTTCAAAAATGTTGTTTAGAAGTCTGCAGGTATAAAACAGTTTTTCATTTTTAAAATATAAACTAAATATTTTCTGAAAAAGGTCAACAGCATACTTAAAATTAGAGCTCTACTTTGTAAAAGGTATATATTATACAAGAATGTGAGTATAAGACGTAGTATACATACCTGTCAATATATTTATATATTATATAAGTAAATATTTTATTAATTTATTAATATTACGATTATTACCCGTCAAAAATATGACAGTATTGATAATTAGACGTCGTTCAATTTATAGTTGATAAAATGGACACCTCATTAAATGTATCAAAAAGCTTATTACTATGCTTGAATTCGTACAATTTTATTACAGTAGTATTGAGTGCATACATTAAATGCATTGTTATTGTATTATATTATCGCTGTCGTGATTTTAAAGTGTTGCTATTTATACGTTCGAAATCATTATTACGTCGTCTTAAGCATTCAGCTTTGTAAGTTAAATGCATATAAAAACTACTTCCGGATAATTGTAGGTAATAGACACTCTACTGTCGTTAAAAATACAGTCAGTGACGACCACTTGATGAGTTTGAGCAAAAAACAAAATCAGATGAAATTCACAACAGAAAGTCTTGTGGAGGTGATAAATATGATAGGTATTGTATCATCGAATGAATGGGTTAGCAGGGGAAATTTAGAGTAGATCCATTGAGTACAAATGTTTAAAAATAACTAGTCATCTGGAAATCGAACGATATTTTTGTTGAAAAACAAATAAACCAGTTTCAAGTAATGTTTTTATTTCAGTATTTCTAACTTAACTGTATATTATGCTTAAGTAGCCAATTCAGATCAATCCTCTAATCAAACACTTCTCTTAACAGTACCTTACATTACTAAAACAATGATAAGGGTTTTAGGAAAATTAAAATTCACATAAATTATCTAATATCAGTACTTACCAAAACCAGATACTAGATAAACATACTATTATGACTAGTATACTATATTTAAAAAAAAAAGAACCCTTTTATTGTGATATTCAATGCAAAATAATCACAAAATATAAACTTAACTATATACAATAAAAGAATCAAACTTTCGTTGATAGCATAAACTCATTTTATCAAATACCCACTTACATAATATACATACCAGGCTATAAATTACATAAAACTAACCATTCATAAACTACCTTTCGAAAAAAATTGTAGAAGTCTTTGAAAGTCAACGAAGCGAGAAATTCAATAAAAAGCCACAACCCCTACAATAAGAATTCGTGATGGAAATTTTGCCTCATTTGACTATTAGAATGAGTTGAATTATTTAAACACAAACTTTATGATATTTTACAATATGCTGTTTTATAAAAAAAATACTCTAACTTATCATTAAATTACTCATGTACAGATTCTTTCAATCACAAATATATACTCGTGTTCAAAATCAATATCAACGACAAAATATTCAACCTGAAAAAATTTGTTTTTTTTTAAATTTAATAATATATATATATATATAATAAACTCTTCAATATACATACATTCGAATCATTTTCTTCACACAGATATCCTAATAAGATTGTTCAGGAATAAGCAAATCGTGAGTATAAGAAATTCCACAAATACCTTTCAATGTAAGTACACTAATCCTTTAATTCATGAATAATTATCAACTAAAATAGTTATCCTTAGTATAGTAATCCTCCAAAGTGACTGAAGCAAGCATAATAAAAATATCTTAAGCTAATAAAATGAAACAAACAATATGATGTGTCAAAACTAGGTGGCTTCTTTCATTAGTAATTTCACTGTTTGATTAAGTATAAAAAAATAAAATTAACTTCAATCGTTTCTGTTTTATTATATCCATCATGTACATGTTATTTTCTCTTTAAATATTTTTAAAAAAATGTACTCATATATATATATATACAGACGCATATATTAATAATACTCTATACAATGATTAAATAATAGAAATTCATAACCAATACATTATATATATAATATATAAAATTTATTAACATCTAAAAACTATCATAATATTTTTGACATCACCTTTTATACGAACGACTTTTATGAGACGTTGTTCTTTACAAATATATAATATAATGTATGACTTTTTTTTTTTTGCTATAGATTATATACAGTAAATCCGTTGAGGATTTCATAGAATGACCCAAAGTTAGCGTCAAACATCAATTACCCTTTTCCGCTACTAAAGCAGAAATAAAATATCAGGGTTTGATAAAGCCCGTTCGCAAAACGTGACGAGTAGGATGTTGAAATGTTGATTTTTTTTTTTCATATAATATGTCCATTTGTACGTAGAAGTGGCACGTAATCAGCTCTGCGTATATCGGTCTGATATTTTTGACTAGTATTTTAAAACCAAATTCTGAACGTCATCATACGCACAAATCATATTTTCATATTGTACGTGCAAAAGTAACTCAATTATTTTGCAGAAAGCTTTAAATCAAACATTGAAATATAAATTAATGAATAAAATATAATCAACTATAATAGCTGTTGATTTCTTATTTAATAATAAATCGTAATATTTTACATATTATTCTTATTTTTAGTTAATAAAATATTCTCTCTGATAATAATATTGTAGTAGGCAATTTTCAAAAATGATACTTTAAACATAATTATATTATTTTAAGTTTAAAAAACCTTTATCTAATCTAGATTGTTATGTGCAATGATATAATTGAGTCATTTATTAGTTATACAATTTTCATGGTTTTTAAAAATAAACTGTTACTTTAACATTTTGGTTAATATTCTTTCTATAAATTTAAATTTAAGCAATTTCTTGATTTTTAGAATATTTTTGAAATCATAGAGAATATTCTATTAGATAAAAAATACAGATATAATAATTTATTCCCGTGTTTATTTTAAAACTAAAATTTAATCGTTAAACATGTGGTTATTAGGTATGCCAAATATATTTATTAATTAATTATCAGTATCAAAAATTCCAGATAACAAATTAATGCACACCATAAATTTTAAACAATTATAATAAAATATTAATTAAATAGATGTCCATATTTTATATGTTTGTATCTTAGTGGTAGTTAAAATAAATTCAGTAATGATTATTTTATTTAATAGTTATATACTTATATATATTATATTATATTAATATACTTATTTCTACAAGCATATGATTTATTTTACTTTTATTACTATTTCTAAAAAAAAAAATTACATATTATGTATAAACTTGAATACCTACTATATTGACCTAACAAAAAGTTAACTTTTCCGTATTTTTAGTTTTCAGGTTGAGTCAATGAACCTTGCTCTGTTTCATTATTGTAATTTATTAATCAATTGATACCTGTAGTTGTAGTGTACAATAGTTTACAAAAACACGATTTACTTTCAAGTGTCAGCTTTAATTAAGTTAAGTTGATCATTTTACTTTAATCCAACATAGTTATTATAGATTACGCTAATTGTTTTTTATGATATATATTTTGGAAAAAATGTTGTTTAATTTTTTTAAGTATATAGATTTTAAGGCGGTAAATAAAGACAATCATACTGAATACTGTGATATCCATATAAGATACATGATAGAAAATTATAAATGTAAATGTGTAATACATAATGTAAGAATTATTTCTGTGGGCATTTGACGATTATTACCTATTTTGATACCCCAATTATGATATATTATTATTATTTTATTGATTATACTAAATCCAGTAATTGACTAAATGAGAGGACTATGAACAAATAATAATGATCTACGGAAGTTTCTACTGACGTAGATAAAATGTGAGCGCGTGTAATACTTTCCTGGAAGCCAATTATTATTAATTCTCTAGAACACGTACAATTATCTCCAATATTCCTGACGTATATATCGTATAGACGTTTTCACCTGTAAATTGCTTCTTAGTCCTAATTGTTTACGACTGCTCGATCCCTATTACAAGGTACTAACATAACATTAAACGTTTTATAGTGATTATGAACTATGGATTTTTTAAGCCACCATTTTTCTATTGGGATGAAAATAAGTAAAAATAATAATGTAGACAATCTGTTGTCTGGAATAACGGTCATATGACTGTCATAAACTAAACTGTGTATTCACAAATTATTTAACCATTGTGTTATTAAATTTAAACTCTGTTTTTAAAATGTTCAATTACCTTTTAATAGTTTAAATTATTATATAATATATTTAATTCATGTGTGATTTGGATATCAGATATCGCTTGCTGTTTAAATTCACTACTGGTTTGAAACTAAAAATTTTGATTGGATTTTATTGAACAAATTCAACTTATTTTTAGAATCTCCTCGATTCTTTTATTATTAAATAAAAAATGTATAGCTATTTTCACACCAAACCAACAAATTATTTTGAAATAAAAATAAAAATAATGTTATTTAATTGTTTTTTAATATAATTTATAGAAATTCCATAAAAATTAACATACCTATTATGCACATTTTATTATAAGTTTAATATAGTTCGTTTCATGCATTCAAACATTATTAATATAAACTGAAAAATCTTGACATATATTGAACCATTACTGAGAAAGCAATATAATATTAACTATACGATTTTATTAAAAATTTATCTAGCCTCTTTACTAGAGTAAACCAATATTCGATATTTCTATTATAATTTTTCTTTTTTTGTAACAGTAACTCATAATTCAACGTAATTTTAATTACATGACTAAACTAAACTGAACACAACTTAAAAGAGTCACTATTTCGTTATGATATATTTTATGCTTCCTACACGCCCAAGTACCGAAATTGCCTATACGCCACGCCGACTTACAAATATTATTATTATAAACATATCAAAAGTTTACAGTAACAGCTATACCATACTACAGTATTCCAAACGAAAACCTTCAGCAAACTTTGGTTTCATGAGTACGGATTTTTACTCAAAGGTGTGTATTATAAATTTCATCACTTTAATGTAATAGTACTGTTTATTTTGTTCTGTACATGCGACTAATACACAGTACTTTATATGACGTGTAGACGTTTATCGAATTAATTCATATTAGTAATTTATGTTTTAACCATAATTTCGTTTTAACTAAAACAATAGCATTGTTTTATTATTTCTTAGCTCCTTTTATCAAAATGATAGTAATAATGGCAGGTAACCGACGACAAATCATAATGGCATTATTCAAGATAACGCTCTAACTCATTAAAATCGATTTCGTTGTAAAGTATAAGATACTTAATAATATATATAACACGTTGTAATATCATAATATTATAAAATATTATTATATTGATACCTATATATTAACCTATATATTATATCCAATCGACAATTATTATCGTGTTAATAGATAAAATTCTGAAATTTAAAACAGAAGTATTAGTGAATGCAATTATAAGTCGATTTAACTCTGTGCAGTGGACATGAAGGAAATGTTAATGAAGTGGCACAATATTATACTTAAGAGATAGACACGTTTAAACTCCAGCACATAAAAATAAATCACACGTCTATAACGATTTTGGTTTGAGCGTTTGTAGTGGTTGAATGCATTTATATTGCACAGCGAAAGAGGTACCTATTAGAAATGTGGTTGCTTTTGAGAGTTGTAATGAACGAAGACGATGTGCTGTTATTTAATTTATTCATAGACGGCATCCCGTTTGTAGCAATTTTTAAATGAGTTTCAGCTGTGGTAAAGGTAGTTATATTGGTAGATACCCGTGAGGTAGACCATTATTGCGTAGGTAATGTATAAAATACTTCAGACAATTTTTGAGTTCACCGCCCGTACTGAGTATTATAATAACATTGTTTAAGAGTAGTTATGGTGTCTGTCAACAACAAAAACGTAAACAGTAATATGTACTTCAAAATATTATTAGCACGCTCAAAACATCACGTTTATAATAATATATACTGCACACGGATCGTTATCATCGTCACAGGTGGAAGAACTGAGGTGTATATAATATATTATATGAACTTATATAATACACGGTAACTGTTTTTTTTCAAGTGGTCTTTTCCTCGTTTTCATTTCGAAGTCAAGTGTTCGTGCTAATTGCTATCCAATTACCCATGACGGAAACTTCATCCAGCAAGACCTTATGTATCAAAAAATGAGTATAGTTAAATATTTCAAACACAAGCTGACGGGCAAAAATAATGTTGAATGAAAACTTTCTTTCTCTCTACGTCTCATTAGGTTTTTGTATAATTTTTGTTTTCCATTTTTATTATTAATGATAAATTACTTTAAATTTACTCTAAAAAACAAATAACCATCTACTCAATTTTTAAAAATATTTCATATTATTATATTATATATACGTGTATATAATTACTTATTTTCGTATTAATATCTGTAAATATTATATTGGAATACATAATATAATGTAATCGCAAGAATACACACTTCATTAAACGATCAATTTTAATTAAATTTGCATGAGAAAAAAATTTATTGAACACAAGTTAATATGCATTGTATATATCGTCAATTAAGTGTCTCTTCAAAAACTATCAAGTTTTTAAAATAATAATTACATTTATTATATATATCACGATGTAACACAATATTATACAAGTACTAAATTTGATACTTTCCATAAAAAGAAAGAAAAAAGTTTGTAAATACATTCATCATGAAGAACATTTTTATATTATAATATTATTAATAAATTTAATTATTTTAATCAATCAAATATAAAAATAATTCTATATAAACTGTTTAATATATAATTGATTATTAAAATATGTTTAATGTATCACATAAAGATGAAAATAATTTTGTTAATTTTAGTATTAAACATTATAATATTATACCGCAGCTGTTAAATAATAATAATAATATTTATGGAAAATTATTTACTACTATAAAATCTATTTTTAAGTAAATTCCATTACATGTTAATATTATGTACTTTTGACCGTTATGAGAAATATTTTTAAATGTTAAAATTTTGAAAATGAATAAGTTTCACAGTTGATTAGTCTAAATATTGTTTAGCTGAAAACGTTTGTATTTTATAATGCTATAGATATTTAATATTAATTTTAAAGTTATAAATATCTCTAACTTTGAATAACAGATAATAATAATAATAATAATATTATTATTATTATAGCATAGTATATTATTTATTTTGATTTAAATTGATAAAATTATATTTAATGGTCTTTAAAATATTCATTTTAGGTATTAGTAATAATGATCATGAAAATTTTCTTATTTCACAACTACGACGCACACTTTGTCATTTCCAAACAAAATTATTTCTTTTATAAAAACTTATAATAAGTACCTATATATCATTATAAATTATCAAATTAAATTATCTTTAACACTTAAATGTTCATTGTTACATAAATGATTGAAAAAAATATCAATATTGATCATCAAATATATTATAACAATGTAACACTAACATATTTTAACTAATGTTCATGATAAAATAAAATAATAAGTCGTGTTTAAAATGTTAAAATTAAAACGAGTATTTTTTAAGTGACCTGAAAATGTTCCCAAATGTAATACATTTGTTTTAAAATTTAAATGCTTATTAATGTTTAAATTGAATTCATATATTATAATATGTAATTCTATTTACACCTACACTGCATCGTCCGATTCAACTCGGGTTTATAATACTAAACCTACGTATATAGTATTTTGATTGACCATATAATCATTTTAAAGATACGTAACAACCCTAAACTGTAAAACCATTACAATACACTTAGTACTGTATTCAACAACGTAGTTTATACAATCACTATAGGTATATAAGAATTGTCTACATTTAAACATTTCAAACGTACTGAATGATGTGTATTATGACATTTAATAACAGTTATAACAATAAATAAACGGTGTTTATACTTTATACGGTAACCTGACAACATGCTTGGTATAGGTGTATACGTAAATTTAGTTGAGATTTATACGAGTTTGGTTCTGATTTTAAATCATATGTTTTAATCTCTTTCGTGATCCCACGCAAATTCGCTATAGAATAATATGATCTCCTATGGGATTATAATTTCCAGTCCAGCAAAATGTATTTTAAACCAATATAGTGTGTATTGCATAATGGTTTTGGATTATAAAATATAGGTGCATAGTCAAGTTTGTTTATACTTTAAATCAGACAAAATAAATTATAGACCAATATAAAATGATAGGAATGGATCAAAAATTATTGTGAAAAGGTTATATATAAAAAAAAATTAAAATAGTTTATATTATGTTAATGCTTAATAAAAAAATATTCATTATTATAATTATAGTGTTAACTTAAATTATAATGATCAATAATAATTATTGTTAGCTTATTTTTATTATTTATGAACTTTTAGAAAAAAAAATATTTATTATTATCGTAAAGTTAATACATCTATACACCAAAAGGCTGCAATGAGAATAAATTACATTTTATGCTACACGTATTTATACTTAGTCGTATAACAAAGTTATGTATTAAATTACGTACATAATTACTTGTTAGGATTAAGAAAATAATTATAATTAACAAATAACAGTACATTAATGAAAATAGTTTATTCGATTGTTCATAAGTAGACCTGTACTAAAAAAGATGATATTATTTGTTTTTAAATTGTTTTAACAAAAAAATTAACCCTAATTTTCATGATTTAATTAAATATATTTTTATTCTTGTAATTGTATGTTTTATCATCATGGTGGTGTTAAAACGTAATAATTTTAAGCGCATGTATTATTTGAAGACGGTAGAAAGACACACAATAAAGTAATTAAATATTATACAAACAAAATATACATCTAAACCTTTCCTGGCTTCGTACTAAATACCTACTAAAGAATATGAATTTAGAGACCATGCTATCCCATCTAAAATTAAATCATCTACCGTTCCCAAAGGCTTTCTCTTCTAAACCTCATTTAATAACTTGTTCTAAAGTTCCATTGTAGTCATTGTGCTCTAGTATTTCATAGAACCAAATAATATTCAACAACTGATTTGACTAGACAGTTAAAACCAATATAACATTATAACGCATATAAAAAAATATTTATTTTTAGTCATGAATGTTTTTAGCTATTGTAATATTATATACAATATATAATGAGTACTCGTACTATTAAACATTAAATACAAACAATAAGCGTTATAAAAATATATCGAATTCAAACGAAAAATTATAATCCTATATTATAATAATAATTGAAATGAACATAATCATCAATATCAAAATTATTGTGATTCAATTCTAGCTTTAAGAAACAATATTTTATAATATCTAATTCAAGCTATTAATTTTATCTATATCTGGTTCATTGTTTAATATTTATATTTCGTTAAAGAATTTTGATTAATTTATTAAATTATAGAAATGAGTCATAAATTCCTACGACTTATAATTTTTAACTCATGTATTTTGCATATGCGCAACACAACTCAATTTTTTTTAATTGCGAACCCACTTTGAATATCATTTTCGGATTAATCGACTTTTTAAAGTAATTTTGATTTATCGACTTATTGTATTCTAATCCCAAAATTAGCAAAATTAGTGCTAGGTATAATTTTAAAAAAAAAGAAAATTTTATTTGACTAATCCAAACACCATAATTATAATATATTTATTAATAAAATAATGTATTTATGAAATTTTTTTTTTATTATTATTATTATACGCTATGTTATTTCATAATTTATTATAGAAATATGTATTTTCATAAAATAAAATTCTAAGTTTCCATTTTTTTTTCAGTTTAAATTTAATTTTATAAAAATGTATAGTACTTACTGTTAAAAAAACAATAGACAATTTGAATTTTATTTTCTGAAAATATATGTTTTTATCATAAATTATGTAATTTAAGTATTTATAGTAATATAATATAATAATAGTTTATAAATAGTAAATAACTTATTACTTACTTTAATAGTTAATGTATCATACATTGTTTCGACAGTGATAACCAGGGCTAGGATTTGTATGCAATAAAAAATTGTAAAATATGTATTTTATTTACCAAAATATTCAAAAATATGTATTTAAAGTTTTATAAGATTTTTTTTTTTTTTATTAAGAAACTTGGTCTGAACCATTAGTTTCGACAATTGCAATAAACATACATATATATAATAATTAATAAACTACTAAATTAGAAAAGCATTATTTTTTAAAAAAATTATGTAACCAGCCTGATTGAATAAAATATTTTTATAAGATAAACACAAAAATATAGTAACAAAAAAAATTTGTCTATCTTTATATAATATAATTTAGAAATAAAATAAAATAATATAATTTAATAATAATAATAATCTATGATAATTCACATTCAATAGTGTTACATGGTACGACAACATATTTTTTTAAATTGTCCAAAATAAATGAATTTAAAAAGGAAGTATACTATGAAACATGCATTTTTTGCATTATTATAATCGAAATATGAAATAATATTTGTTTTATTCAATATATTGTGCAATAATATGCATTTCATCCAAAATATTCAAATACATGCAAAATAAAACACCACCATCTATTTCATCATGAGGTGATTCATGGACATAACTGATAAAATCAATAATCAGAAGTCCCAAAAATACATGCAGTTGTACATAATTCCTAGCCCTGGTGATAAACAATGTTTTTATTTTTAAGTTTAAAATGTTCAAATAATTTTAAATAAATGATAAAGTAAATAATTATTAAAATTAATAATTTCAAAAGTGTAATAAATTATATATTTTTTCTTATTTAATATCCGTTATAAAATAAATTTAATGTAATATTAATACTTTAACTAGATCCGTATTTAATGCAACTTACAATAACTATAAATCTATAAGGTTAGAAGTGTTAGTACGCTCGTATTCCGTATGTAATATATATCAATGAACTTACGACAAATACAATCAGTCAATACAGTGGTGTTACTTTAAAATAGTTGCTCAATGTAGTAAAGTTTTAAAGTCGGATAAATGGTGATAAACTAGATTAAGTTAAAAGTTAATGGTTTTGAACGATATTATTGATATTAAGAGAGTAGATGAACTATTATACCGATATTATGAGTACCTAGGTACGGTTGTATAAAGTGAAAATGATTATTAATATTTTGTACATAATGTTTGCACAGCAGCATGATACCTGACATGGTCACGTGGTATTGAAGGAATACATATTATATTTATACTATAGAGTATAGATAACATAAAATAACAATAAGTGGATCGTGTTAATGTATGATTAAAAGTTATGTTTAACTTCATAAAAGCCAGCCCAACTAGCTACTAATCAAACAGTACGAGTATTGTGTTGTAGTGACCGTGGATTTCAGAGGTAGTTTATCATTTTTTTTTTTTTTTTTACCACAATGTTAGATGGTCAAATTCCATAGTGAGACCAATTATATGAAGCACTAAGGGGGTAAATATTATAGCCATCAAACATTTTTGTTTTAAACTCATTTATACACTTAAAAATAAAATGGTAAAGAAAATTCCGTTGAACTTACAACTTCAAGTCGTGGGAAAATAGTGTTAAGTTTGTACGGGAATTTGGTTTTTACATTTTGACATTACTCAAAATTAAATTGTAACTTAACTTTGATTAAAACGGAACCTATATTATATCCTCAGGTATTGTAAACAAAATTGAAAGCAAAAGCAAAATAAGTGGAAAGTATATGGGATTTGTATGTTTAGATAGAATGAAAGTGAAAGCGTATGAGTTAAATAACACAAAGATTTATGGGGAATGAAAGATAATATATGAAAAGTTGCATAATAAGGTATAAAAATCCAGAGAAATAAAAAAATGAACTAAAAACGAAACAAATCTAGAGATAAATGATAACATTGAAACACTATAATAATAGCTGAGGCATTGCTACTTAAATTAAGCATAAATACATGCACGATTTAAAATATTAATCATCAGTTGAACCAATATTATATTCTACAAATATAATAGTACATTTTTAAGTTAATTTAATTAGATATTTTTATAAATATAAATATTAATATTATTTTTGTATAAATTATAGTGTACAGTAAACATTTTAAATACTGAACAATGAATAATCGCAACGAAAATAATTTAAACAATAATTATAATGACAGAAGACATAGTTCATAATTTAAACATATCTTTAATACAAGACAAAACAAATTAAAAAACCTAGCAAATTTGTATTTTTCTTCATTCACATTAACAACATAAAAATAACCAATACAATTTAATACGACGTAGTTGTAATTTACCTTAGTTAACTACGGGTCATGTTTTATCATAATACAATTCTAAAAAATATTTGTAAAACAACAACTCAAATAAAAACATTATTCTAGACATGTTTAATAAATAAAAATGCATTTCTCCCTTAAATGTGTCTATTGCACGTAAAGGAAATAGACATTCTAGAATGGTCGTGAATAGGATTCTAAAGTTTTACAACGAAACTTCATTGGATTGGCAGTTATACGAATAGGATTTTCGAACCCTTCTTTACTCAACATATAGGTAATACAGCTTTATCATATTTTTATAATAAGATTTAGTGTGGAGAATAATAAATTAATCTTAAAAAAAGTTCAAATTACTAAAAAAAGATAAAATTATTGATAACATAAGCTATATAAGTTATAAAAATACAGTATTTAAATTATAAGATATTAATAATTAATTTATAATTTTATATTACTAAAAACGAAATTTTTCCTCCACTTTTTGATGCCTCATCAAATAAACCTATGAATATTTTACAAAAATAAAAATAAATTATATAGGTATTTTTAAATTTCTTTGAATATAAATTACATTTGATATTTAATTAAATAATGAATTTTAGTTACATAGTAAGTTTACTTACATAATTTAGTTGCCATACGTATAATAGTATGTCTCATGTTATTAATATTTCAACTATAAACACCATTTTAAGTATACGATTTAACGATGGTTATTTTTAGATTCTGAACGAAGTGATAAGGTAAAAAGTAAACAGTTTTCGAAAAAATCGAGAAAAACAAAAAAAAGTGACGGAAAAACGGGAATTTGTACGCAGAAGCAGTTTTCGACCAAATCGATTTTTTTTATATGGTTGTAATTCAAAAACTAATAACTGTAAATACTTAAAATTTTCACCAAATGTTTGTATTGGTGTAATATATATACAGTCAAATTTTCAAAACATTTTGACTTAAAAAGCTATTTAAAAACCACTAAAATTTTCGATTGTTTTAAGATTTTTTTTTGAAGTGTCGATAAAAAAATGTTTGATGACCAAAACAACATGAAAATTTAATACCAGGTTCTTTATGTGTTGTTCTTATTGTAGCTGAAAAAAAAATTAAAAATTGTTAGTCAAAATTTTATTTTATAAGCGTATATGGATCAAATTTTTACGAAATCTGTCGAAAACGCGAAAATTCGCAAGTAATTTTGGTGTTGAAAAATCATAAAAATGTTCGTGTTTATAACTAAGGATTAAAATTACAACACTAAGTTTTCCATAAGTTTTCCTTCAAGTATCTATAGAAAAAACTAGAAGCATCATTATAGGAAAAATGTTAAGTGCGTTTGAACTTTTAATTTTTACGAAATAGCGTAACAATAACGATTTATCCTCAAACGATTTTAAATATTTGTTATTATTCAAAAAGTATAAGTTGTAGATACTTGAAAATTTCACCAGTTATTTAGATTTTCTTTACATGATTTAATTTTAAAAATATTTGACTTTTTTGAGCTATTTGTACTTTATAGACAACTGAAATTTTCAATTTTTCTGAAAATATTTTTTTGAAGTGTTGATAAAATTTTTTTTTGGCCAAATAAAAATACTCTTATTAGCATTTGAAGTTTAAATATTGACAAAAATTTGTCGAATTCCTGAATATTTGCAAATTATTTTGTAGGTATAATTAATAAAAAAATTTGCATAAGTAGCTAAGGGTTGAAAATTTATTAAAAGATTTTTCATAAGTTTAGCTTACAATAATTATAAAAGAACTTAAATTTTGGTGTATTCAGGCCATTAAAACATTAACCACCTTTTTAACCAACCACTGGAAATTATATCTTATAGGCTGACAAATCATCTTCGTTCATAATCGTTTTTCGTATACAATGATACCTATCATTGTATTCAAATTTAACACTCCTATAATATAGAATAATGATCCATAAGGCACCTAATATACAGCAGAGCGGTACCCACTTACACACTTTTTTTATTTGCCATTACTTAGTTTTCAAATTTAAGTCTAAAAATACTCATAAAAATCATTAAATATATGAGTTTTAATTTTTATGATTTCTTGTTTTATTAGATGATTAATTAACCAATATTATGATAATTATTTTTTACGTATGAATATAGTAGTTATTATGGATCATTATGATAAATTTATTGTATAACTAAATATTTTATATTTAAATATTAAAGTTCCATTCCCGAGTCATTGTTTATAATTATTATATCGAGTTTGAATAAAATAATTCCATAAACACTATTCATTATAAAATATTTAAAATATTATGATATTTGTTTTTAAACAGTTTATATAGCCTCCAGGTATGAATCATGAAATTAATTCTTATTACATAAGAGTTACGTCATACCTAACATACCTTAATCATACCTAACAAAATTAAATATGATTACCTACTGGTTACAATAACTGCATCGTGTTTAAATTAGGATATGTTAATAAATTGTATTTCAAATTGAGTTTTAATTAGTATCTATGTGTAAGTTTCTTTTTTTTTTTAATTTTAATTATTACTTTCAATACATCATATTATGTCTTTGTACTTTTTGAACACTTAAAATTGTGAAAAGGAAGTAATTTTTATCATCGAAGCGTTTTGTCTGTAAACAGATGACAACGTAATACCAATGATGCACACAAAGATTAGAAAAACGGCACTCAGCCCAGAAACTGTATTAAGTTAAAACGTTTATTGCATAAATTACGTTATATGTGATATCTAAAAATTTAACCTATGCCTCACGTTCATATTATATAGATTATAATGGCATTATATTATATTTTGTGTACTACGCGCGTATTGTTATTCAACAGACTGTGTACAACTCGAATGTAATCGTATGATTTTTTTTTTTTTTTTTAGTTATACGCAGAACTCTGTATAATATATAACGTAATATATCGTATAAAATGTTCATTTGGAAAAGGTCTTCGAGTATTAAAACACTAATATTTATAACAAAACCGTATAATATATTTTGGTATTAAATGTGTTAGATTTCTTGGAATATGATAAAATAAAAATAATACTGAGAATATCTGTACTAACAATAGCGAATCAGTCGTGTTATCAAATCAAATCTTCACCATTCGTTTTTTTGTCAATTTTAGCTCTATTAAATTTGTATTTTAAATACAGTATATTATTTTTGTATTTTTGTAAGTATAAATAATTATTTTATAAGTAACACCTGAAAAATATTATGAATATATTTAAGAAGTTTTAATAACAAAATAAAATGTTTTGATGTAACAACTTGAGACTTTGGAAATTAGTATATACATGGTGATCTGAAATACAAAAATAAATTACTGGACACTTTTTAAATAACATATATAGACGATCATTTTAATAACAATTGAACCAGAGCCTTAACAACAAATAATATTAAATTCGTCTTATAGATTATTTCAAAAATAAAAATCACATAAAAACTACACAATCAATACTAATTAAACATGATTAGTTTACTAGTCTCTTTCAAAATTATTATACTTATGTAGAAACTGTTATTGAATATATGATAATATAACTCTCAAAAACTACCCACTTCAATATTTAAAAAAAATAATAAAATATAATACATGAGTATTAAACATTTTGTGAACAAAAAAATAAAACAATCAAATAATCTGCCAAATTCATAACAACATTTCAATCAATACACTCAAATTAAACATTTTCATAAGATCGTATGGATATAATATTATCAAATGTAATAAATCAAAAGTTGAATACTATAGTTATTATTAAAAAAATATTAATTATGTCAAGTAAAAATTAATATCAGGAACTAACAGCCATTTAAATCAACCAAATGCATGTATAAGGAACTTGGACAAAAAGTTACGAAGCGAAGATTAAAAATGTTTGATACAACCCCTCAAAATGACCACAACATTTATTTTCTATAGACGTTGGACATTAACGAAATAACAAAGATAGTTTTGAATTGAATTCTCGATGTCTAACTAAAAATAAGTTAAATAATTTAGAGCTAACAGACAAGTAGGTAACACAATATTTAAATATCCAAATTCCAAAGTTACGATCACGCTAGATCTTAATAATAATCATCCCTAATGTATTCGATATAGAAAAAACCATAATTTCGTACCTGTACATAAAACTGCGATACTCCTATCAAAGGTATTCTACATGCATAATGTTAATGATGCTTAAAATTAACATAGATATATATTTTTTAAAAACTTACAACAAAATTGTAGCTAACCCTATCTCTGCATAAAAATAAAATTATTATTTAAAAAAATGTAAACTCTAATACAGTGATATGTATAGTTAAATCTCTGATAGCATTTGAAATTAAAAAAAAAAAAAAAAAAAAGAATAATAATTAACTAATATATTTTTAAACTTTTAAAGTTATCAAATCAAACACTCAAATAATACTCATCAAAACCTCAACTTAACTGATCGATGAACATCATTCATAAATTAATTGAAATCTATTATCGATCCGCTTATCCGCTTATTACCTATACTCTTTAAAATAATTGTTGATTGAAAAGTAAATAAATAAAAAAAGTAGCATTTATAAATCGATATTATAATTGAATACAAATTAATCACTTTAAACGAAAGTCTTGACACGAGAAAAAAATAATAATTAAAAATAAAATTGATGTGTTGTTATACTGAACGGTTTCTCTACTGAAGTGTTCTATTTTTTTATTGATTTTTTTTTATTTTATTTCTATTATTCTCTATTATATATTTTATAGATTTTAAATTATAATACTTATAAAAACAAACAAATAGTTAAAAATAAATAAAACAAAACGATGCAAATAATAAAATAGTCATTCAGAATTTGTAAAAATATTATCGTTATTCGTGTAAATAATATATCTTGATAAAATTAAATAAAAATATTATAAACTGATCAAAACTACAATTATAATACAAGATGGATATATTATATACGAGTACTATCTGAACCCATACACTTCGTTGCCCGTTAAAAATGCCAATTATATAATATGATTCAAATTTTGATTAATCCGTTATTTAGTATTCGGTTTAACGGTGTTCAAAACTTTGAAATTTTCATTGACAGTTTTGAATCTCAAAAAAACTGTGCAAGCGCTACTTTAAAATACGAATTTTGTAAAATGTAAAATTCACACTAAATTTGTGGTACGAAGTCTCGATCATTATTGTTCGGGCTCTACGTTTATCAGTAAGTGAGTTAGTCAGGTTATATTATAGCCATTAAGCTTGGCGTTTCTCATGAGACCATCTAAACAGTACCTATAATGAGATCAATTAAAATATTTCATATTTTGATTAGGTAAGTTTTTATCTCGTAAGTTAGAACTTAGATTGTTTAAAAATCGTATCTAACTAGATACATTGATAACTTATCGGTATAATATGTATTATAATCTATGAAAGATAAATGTATTTTATTTTAGTTGTGTTTAAAATTTATCAATTTCAGTGTCCGCAGTGAACGGGCCGTGGTTAAACGTATCAAAAGTTAACCGTTTACACATGGGTGCATATTTGTGCATAGCGTCTAACGGAATTCCACCGTCAGTTAGCAAACGTATCATGCTCATCACACAATGTGAGTAAAACTAATTAACCACCGTGACTATGTCTGCACATACACGCACGCACAACATTCAACGGTATAAAATGTAAACATATCATACAGAGCGTTTTCGGAAGTTCAGAATAAACTTTGAGAATTATCTCGTATGTATGTGTGAGTGAAATTGAAAACCCATTTTTGGTCTTGTGGTTTTCAACGATACCATTTACCTAGCTTTAATTAAGTTATGATTAATACAAGTCCTTATGCACTGATAGTATTTAAAGAAAAATGGATTCCCCTAAGAGACTTTTCACAAGGCCTATCTTGACGGACGTTTGAAAATGTCAAAAATTGTATGGCTATAGAGCTATAGAAACTCGCTATGGTCGACGATACTCTCTCGCGATGTAATTTGATTGTATTTAAATATGTTTAAAATTCAACGAAATAGTTACCGTTGTAATGCTCTTCAAAATCACGAGTTTGTTAAGCGCAATCTCGTATTCGTAAAACATGTGTTCGATTCCAAACTAATGTGAAAGCCTTCTCGTAGCTTGTACGGAAAACCCTTATATAAAACCCTCCTGTATAAGCCACTATTATATATTTGTGTGTGTGTAAGTGTGTGATGGTACATATTATTATTCCACGATTTCTCGTCAGGATTATTGGATTTCATAATAATTTATTTTTATTTTTTGTATGCTTGCGGTTTTTCATTCTTTTTTCAACAGTCCCTCCCATGATATGGATACAAAATCAGCTCGTCGGTGCGCAAGAAGGTCAATCGGTCACTTTGGAATGTACGTCCGAAGCGTTTCCCAAATCAATCGATTACTGGACAAAAGATAAAACGACCATCATATCAAACGGTTAGTATGTATAGAAAAGAAAACATCATACACGTAAGTACGCGTAGAACGTATTACGAACTGATAAACATTAGGCACCATATTCTATAATGTTGTATGTGTTTAATAAGTGTATGCATATTTTTTTTTCGGAATACATCTACGTTTTTGATAAAATAATTTCCATAATGAAATAGGTATAAACATAATATAAATATAACAGATTTTTTTTTCATATTGATTAAATAATATTACGTGTAAAACCGTGCTAGTCCGCAGCTAACACTACACTACGGTTTGATTTCCACCGGATTTTAAATTGGATGCTAAAGGCGGATCCGCGAATAATACAGCTCCGGTTAAGGTGTGCTGAGCAAAACGGTACCCGTAATAAATATTATGAATACCAGAATACCCATTGGTGTGGGTAAAACTGTTTACGTACGAAATAAGTGTACAACTAAATCGTTTCTGACGTTATTATAATAGACAATGATATCGTAAGGAAAGTAGGTATATACAATTATATTGTATTATGATTTATCTTTATAAAACATAAATGTCCATTAAAATACAATTTTATTATCAAACTTGCACAATGTACGGTTGTATAATATAAACATAATTGTATACATTGAAATGTGTAGTATTCTTAATATTTAAGTATCAAGTATAGTTTGATCGACCGATACTATTTTTTATAGGTTAACTTTATTTATGCATATATTAAATAAATCTAATGAAACGTGAAATAATAATTTCATTGAAATGTACTACACACAATGTAAAGTATATGTAGTGTAATAATTAAAAATGTAAAAACTACGTTAATCGATACAAATAACAAATTAAAAAACATCTCATAATTTATGAAAGAAAAAAGAGTTTTATTTTTAATTTATTATGATTCATTAAATATAATAAGACCACACTAAGATCACTGATGTGTAAAATTAAGTTATACATAAATATTATAAATTTAATTTAAATACTAAACTGACAGTTTATTACTGATTTAATTTAATCGATATAAATCATTACAACTATAACCTAAAAATAATTATGTTTAAAATTTTAATTTATTTTTAATTTATATACAATAGCTAGGCTAATAACAATAGTTTTTGAAGCTTATTGATTAGTGAAGTATGTCATATAATATTATATTTTAGACTCTATACAAGTACATAGAAGGATTACCAAAAATAATAGAAGTTTAGTAAAAAATTGAATCGTCTATTTAAAAATATATATATATATATATTAAATGTATAACCTATTTTATAAGTTTAAAATTTATAAATACGAGTATATTACCTATTATACTTTCCAAATCAAGAATAGTGTTTTCTCCTTTTGGTAACAAAATAAGGATCGTTTTTTTTTTTAATTTTTTAAAACTTCTTGGTATACAATATACAAATAATATTTCGTACCAACCGAGTAGTTTTATAATATTACTGTTGCAATATAATTTTAATATTATGAATACCATCATACGAGAAAAAAATAAAAATTATGCATACATCGTATGGCATCTGAAGTGTCGGTAGTTTAATATCATAATAATAGAACAATATTATTATTGTTATTTATTATTTGATTTAGTTCTAGCAATCTATCGATTTTGTTCAGTCTTGTTAAATCAATGTGTTACCTCTCACTAAAATATACATGGTTCTGAAAATTGTACATTTTCTCTAAAACGTCCAAACACAACGATTAGTCTAGACATCGTCGTTGGCTAGACGCAAAATGACCACTGCCGTGGCCGTCTTGTGCCACTGTGCAACGAAAATATACTGGTTTGATCTTAATAATGTATCTTAAGATAAAAAATACAAATATTATAATGGTTAGTCCACAATTTTTTAATTTTTTCGTAGGGAGAAATGATTCTGGTTCATTTTTAAGCCTTATAAGTTTTGATAAATAGTTTTAATTTGTCCTAAAAAAAAAAAAAAAAAATAATGAAAAATTTGAATATTTTCCTATTATTATTTATTTTAAATATCATTGTTATTATTATTATAATTATTATTATCAACGATTTGTAATCGTCCGCTTAGCATCGGATAATTAATAATGTTATTGTGTATATGCTCGCCTGTAATGTCTATATAAAGTCTGTGGTTAACATGATGTACGGAATTTTTCAGGCACCAAATATCATACAGACCTTAAGGATAATGTGTACAAAACGCACATGAAACTAACGATAATATCGGTAACGTCGTCCGATTACGGCACGTACCAGTGTGTTTCGAAAAACTCGTTGGGCGACACAGACGGCACTATTAAGCTTTACGGTATGTTCATGCAGATTATTAAGTACGTATACCTAGATTATAATCATCATTCTTTATTGCGTAAAAAAAAATGAAATGCATGCATACATTTAACATAATCAATTTAATTTTTAAGTAGATTTCTATACATACCATGTATATTTAAATTCTTTAACCTTTACATTTGCTGATACATTTAGTATCAGTACCTATAGTTAGGTTTAAAATATATAATATTATATTGTACTTAGAAAAAAAATAATTTGTTTTGGTAATTCACTAAAACATTTTTTTCACAATTTATAATATTGCTATAAAAAATACATGTAAAAATAATTTAACAAAACAAAATAATAAATACTTAACTGCATAGTGTTTAAAAAGTTAAATTTATTAAAATTTGAATAAATTATATGAATAATAAAATTTCGTATCATCATACAAAAAAAAATTTCTTGTGATTTTTTTTTTTTTATTATTCTAATTTATTGTATATAACACTATACTATATTAAAATTAATCAATTATTTACTGTTTAATTAAAGATAAAAAATAAAAATAAAAACGAAATGACTAATAACAATCGAAGTCCGTATTATGGAATATGTAAACAATTGTTAATTTAACATTTATCTCAATTTAATTATAAATATCTGAAGTCGTCTTATGCAAATCATAAAAATAATATAGAATGAGAATTTTATATATATGATAGATGTTACGGTAAATATTATGTTAACTGGAAATTAATATTACTTGTAAATTATTCGTTATTGTCCAAACACAGATGAGTTAATTTTCATTATAAACTGGCCGATAATCAAGTCAATAATTACATGGGTAATATTTTTTAGAACTAGATACACACGTGAAACTCAATTTCTATAATTAGAAAAATTATGTAGGTATTTTTTAAGAAAAAAAAAACTATACATTATTACTATTGTTATTATAATTGATTTTACCAAGTTGTACTGCCGTGACATTGTGTTACTTGTTACTATTACACAATTGTTCAGCCCCGCGACAGGCACACAATATTTATTGTTAAAACCAGTCTTACAATGGCACCACTGATATTCTTTAAGGGCCACAACAGAACTATTATTAGCTACTTATCAAACACTTTTTTTATTTCCTATCTTGTTTAATAAGATCATTATGATAATATTTAGTTGACAAAAAGAGTTATTATCGTCCCGTTTATTGACATGGATATTTTTAATTTTTTGGTTAAAAGCTGTACCAAAATATTAAAAAAATACTATGACATCGCACATCAAGTGGATCTTTACCTTATTTCCAATTTTTTTTAAATTAACCGCTGATGCTATATTATAATTATTTATCATTATACTGATAATTATTAATCATTTGAATACAGTATTTATTTATGTTTATAAGTAGGCACAGTCGTGTCTCAGTAATCCACGGTTCCACCACTTACTACCAATTATATATTTAAATATTTTAGTTATAACTAAAAAATATTTATACTTTAGTGTGTCGTTGAAAAAATAATCACAGAATAATAAGAATGAAATCTCTCCTACAAATTTTATTTTTTGATAAATGTATACTTTTATAAAATATGATTATAATATGAAAAAAAAAAATGATTAAGTATTATTATGCTGTATTACATAGAAGGCTATAACATAATACGTTAATAGCTACAATTATATATTTATACAACTTTTATCAGATTACAAAATATTTTTTATTGTTATCCCTTAATTTGGTATACCTTGGTTAAGTTTTAATTATGATACTATGATAATATTATATCAATAGCAAACATGCGAAATGAGTCATTAGTATAATATATTAATCTCGTTTTAATTTTTTTTTTTTCATATTTTAAATAAACAAATAATTACGGAAACAACAAATATAATATGTAATTATGTGGATCGAAATATTAGGTACCAAAAAAAAAAAAAAAAAAAAAAAATGAAAACAAATCTCGGGCCAGCTCAGCTCTAAGAGAAGATAAATAATTAAAAAATTAATATTTATTGTTCTGTAATATCATTAAAAAATATATTGATATTTTAGCAATTAAGTGTTTTATTTTTACAGAGAAAATGTAGGTATATACGTTTTTTTTTCCTATAACAATCAAAGGCGTCTGTTGTAAGGTGTATAATATTTTGTCTTGTACCAAACTTTTAAAATGGTTTTCCTTATCCATTTATAGATTTTTACAGCACAATCGTTTTCTCGTTATTTCTTCCGAAACTCTATAATATAAATCTATTTATTGACAGTGATAACTTAAACGTTCACGTCGAACACATAATAGTTTATAGATAATATTACCTACTATATTCACTATCCAACAGTGATAAGCTTTGTTGTATTATATAATATTATATTTCTTTGCAACCCTGTGTACACTATAAGCAGCATAATATCAGCTATTCACTTTAAATTTTCCAAATCGGCAGTATAATTAATCGAATTGTATTTGTATTATAATCAAACACGAAATATGTATTAGCGTTGACTGAGTAACATTAAATCACGGTTTTCGCATTACCCTTAACAAACACAAACCTATAATTATTTGTCCCGAATTTAGTTTTAATTGTAACAATCATCCGTTATATTAATACTCGTCAATCAAAATTAATGCCGACAAAAAACATAATATTATTACAATACACAACGGACGTGTTTATTGCCTAAATAAAATTATCACAGTTTAATCGCTGTACAAACACATACTTACCAAAATGTCACATGCAGTGTTTGTCCCGCCCACAAATAACTTTCTTCTAATTAATATTTTTGATATGTGTATTACGAGTTCATTATTGTGACAAATCGTTATTTTATTAAAGAACCTAAATTATTTATATTATAATGTTCAGTATTTTTTAGTTTACCTTAATACAAAATGAAATTAAATATATTAAAATAATTGTTTACTTTCGTGTTTTTTAAATTTCAAGACATCCAATTTATAGAGCTTATTTATGTAAATATTTTAAAAGTTGAATTATTAATTTCCATTAAGTACAAACTGTTCTGCAAGTCTTGAAGTTTTGTCAAGAGGCGAGTAGAGAAATGTATTTGTAGGCAGGTAGATTTGAACAAATACGGCAAGACAAATTATATTTATATAAATGTACAATTAAAATTGGATAAGTGTCAAAAACGAGTTTACTCTAATTAATAATATAATTTCTTTGTTATTAACGTTTTAATTTCATACTTTCATTTTATCATAGAGGTGATTAAGCCAACGACAACGACGACAACGACGACCACTACTGTGCCTACGACCACTACAACTACTTCTACCACGACTAAGGTGGGCACCACGATGACCGGTGGCTGGCGAACGACTGAGATGCCAAAAAAATTGTCAAAATTCAGCGGAAATGGTATAAAACTGAAACAAAATGTTTTATAAAAAACTCAAAAATACCCTTATTTCTTTTCATAGCCAATTTTTACAAGCTGCAATCGTAATAATGCGAATCGCGTTATTTGTGAGCATACAACTATGTTTATGATAAATATAAATCGCATTGAACCCATATAATATGTGTACTAAAAAAGGTAGCAAAAAAAGCCCTTTTCCGATCATATCATAGGAATAAATATTGTGCTTATGAAATAGCGTATATATGGTATTATTTTTCTCGTAATGGAGAATTTTTATTTATAGTTGATATATAATTTAAATTCTATAGTTTATTAATATATACAAATTATAAAATTATAAAATAATTACTTATACCTAATAATATATTATTACTATGATTTAAAATCATAATATATTTCGGGTTTCCCTCACTTATTTATCTCCGGTCAAGTTTAATTGAAATTCTATACACATTATCGTGAATAATTTTTCATTTTCTAAAAGTTTTTTTTTTTTTATCTTAACAAATTTAACACGTTTATAATTTTTTTACAATATTGAAATTTAAAACTATTAAATTACTTATATTTATATTATTATATAGGTATAAAAGACCATAAATAATAGTATTATATACAAAATGTTTTTTTGCGACCAAGTGAATTTATTTATATAAAATTGTATTCTAAAGTATTGCAGTAATTTTCCGGATATAGAAATTTAATACGTAATATGGCATATTATAATATGGATACCAGTAGCGGCAGTAGTGGCATTAGAAGAATCCCCAACTAATTGAATCAGTTAGTAGGCATAAAAAGTCAGGGCATATTTTTAAAATTAAACTGTTTGAAAATATTTGAGTAGTTACTCGAATGAAATTTAATACACTTTTATATACGTTTAATTCGTAGTAATAAAATCGCACTGTTCAGGTATTTATTTTACCAGATATACATTATTTAAGCACCAGAGGTACATAAATAATATATAAATTATTTACACCAATATTAATATTTTATAATGTAAATAGTAACTATATAATATAAAAGTAGGTATTGTAAATAAAATATATTATAAATACATTAACATTGTACTTTTAGCGCGTTTGAATGATATCCATACGCAGCTCTAATTTAATATCTGGAATGAAACACCCATGTAGGTATATGGAACTTTGGCACTTTTGTATAGGTACGATACAATTTATATGCTTCTTATCTCGATTTGGCGCTTATGTCAACCATCGATTTTACCAACGTCGTGGTTCGTGTAAGAAAACATCGAGGAAATTCGATACCATTTTCTTGGGTGATAAATGACAATAAACGTCAATTTTAGTGATGATAATATAAATTTATGTTTTATCGTAACAATCATTAAGAGAACACAACGCCGTTCTTAATTATTTGGTTTTGATTGTCGAAGTTCGACCCGTCCAACCTGCACCACGCGGCGTTTAACTCGCGACCACTGCGCCTACGAGTACGGCATAGTTAATTTATAGTCTTCGGTCGGACGCTTGAAAAGTTTTTCTCGCCAGTTCGGTATATATATTTTATATATACTCTCAACATATAAATATATTATATGATGCGATACCATCGACCGCCCCCTTTTCACTCCATTGGATTTATGTACCTATTTGTGTGCTTATATTATATAGTGTATTTGTTTTGGTTTTTTTTTTTATCTATTTATTTATCAAACAGCTCCCGCCAACGAAGTGGACCGGAGACCGCCGAAGAAGACCGGAAAATATCAAGACGCCGAGGACGGCAAGAAGGACGATCCGACCGTAGGAGATCAACAGCAGAGTACGCGAGCAGCAGCCGCAGCCGCCGCAGCCGCAGCCGGTAAGTGTGACCGATAATGCGCGGCGCGGACACGCCCGTTAGTGTCGCCACTATATTATTATTGTAATACTGGAGCGCGGAGAACAAACAACACGCTCGCCGATCGTTTGATTTACCGACCGGATCAGTGGCGATAGCGGTGGTAGAGAGCAGTATTATAAGAGGCGAGGGATGACCCTTTTGTTTTGTTTACACTGTATAAATCACTCTTCTACTCGAAGAAGAAATTTCTTATTTTTTCTGTCTCCTTCTCTTTTTTCTTCGGGTCGATCTTTTCGGTACATTATTCACGTGGAGACTTTTTTACTTTTACTTTTCGCTATACCAAACAGCCGCTGCGTTTTTATTTCTCGTTTCGTCAAAAATGTTTATTTTCACCACATCGCGGAACAGTGAACGTTTAAAACCTATTTTTGCGTCTTAATGGTCATATATATATAGCATCTATATAGCTGACTATATTGGTATACATTTAGATATCGGCGGTGCCGTGTTTGCGTTATCCGTTACGCTCGCTACGGTTAACCGGCCCAGCTCTGTATATAATATAACGCAGTGGTATAATGAAAATAATAATAATAATAATAAATATGATATATTTGTTTTCGTCGACTTCCGTTGCACCGAGTATCTCGTCTATATTAATACGAGATACAACATTATACCGTCAATACAAATTGTACGTATTTTATAAAAACAGAATTTCTAGTGTCAGTGTACGCGTGGTTCATCATATTAGACACTAAGTAGATGGTTACGACATGTCGCCCTTACGTCGGATTCTAAATTCAGGGGCAGACCGTCACTTATGATTGTCATCTAGGCCGTGTCGTTGAACATTAAGGATTTGTTTTTTCTTTATTTACGATTTATTATAATATGGTATGAATGATTTTTTTACCAATGAATGTATAATGGAGATAACGTAATTTTCACGTTCGCCCGCCCGGTAAATGCTACCGCTAGAGAGAAATTTATTTTGCTGCTCCGTGATACAGATGAACGCGCTGATCACAAATTAAATTATGTAAACTTAGATATAATTTGTAAAAAAAAATATGTGTTAAACGTACCTTCTTTGAGCGTTTGAAACTTAACTACTGTGTTATATATGACTCGTCGGGATCGACATCCTTGCGATTACACTCCATCAGGTGGTAGCTAATTAAAAATATCGATTATTATTGCGTCTTTATTTATGTTAACAAAGTCCGCTGGTTGTTACGTTACATGGTTTATATTATTCTAGTGATTGCTACGTTGCGTATATTTTGTTACAAAAATTCAAAACCATCAATATTATAACATACTTTTTTTTTAAAAGCAGTTATTTTTTTTGAAAGCGAATTTTATCTGACTATTTTGATGAATAATTTTATTAATTAATATTTTGGTACATTATTCAATAATATCGCACTATATTTACGCAATAATTCACTTTTTAATTTTATCTCAATAAATACTACAATAATGTTATAACATTAACTCTTCAATAAAATTGTATTTACAAAAAAAAAAAAAAAACTAAAAAATGCATGCATTATACGATCATGAGAAACCCTCTGTATATATAAATATATAAATGCGTTTATTATTTCTATTGGGCCTCGTGGTGTCCACACCGCGTTTAATGGAAATTTAATACGTCTATACGTACCCGTCCCACCGAGACCTCTTCAGCCAATACCTACACAAAATTATAATACCGGTTAAAGTAAATTCACGAAACAGAAACAAAAATCCACAAACGGGTCGTCGATCGGTTATAAATTATAATAATACATGTATCTATTGTACCTATTGGCTATTGATATATATATATATATATTGTTAGACGATTGAGCATAAATTATAATAATAAAATCGGGTTGGTCAAGTCAAGAAGTTTTGTGAACCATACCACGATAAGTGTAATGCTAATTTAAGAGCCCTTCAAACCAAAAATAAGAACATACTATAATAATATTATCATTGTATACAACTATATAGATTAAATTAGGTATCGGAAACATTATAATATAGGCCAAAGCAGTGTATCTATCCCTATAATTTTCTTATTTCTTTTAAAAACTTTATGGAGTTTTTTAAGCCCATTAGATAAAACATTAGTTTTTGATAAAATATATTAGGTGCATTATTTGTGTATTGTGTTTATATAAAAACAAATAATAATATAATAATACAAAGTTTATGTGTTATATTGTTATATTGTTTTATGTGGTATATTTGACTGATGAAGTTTATTCTTGATGGATAAAAATAATTCGAATAGTTTGAGAATGCGACTTGATTCCAAACGGAGAACTATGGAAAGGTGGTTAGAGCATTCGGTTAGGGTGTGTTTCAATTTAAGGCATGCCATAGCTTCTTTATTATCTTCTTTTATTAAATGTTGCTATGTTAAGCTCGTGTGACTTATCTTATAAAATCAAAATGTAGTATATTTACTAGTATTATGTTTAGAAAACAATTCACAGATTTCGTAATTTATTGATTTTTTTTAATGATACATTTTTACATATTTTACATAAATAGTATAGGTACAATGTACATAATATTTTATTAGTTTTAAAAAGTTTTACATTTTTTTTTAATCTGTGAAAAATAAAATACATTTTCACAACTCGCTTAATTTGTTTTGTTTAAGTACATTAATCGTTACAATGTCGTGTGTGTTTTTTTTTGTGTGTCTGTTTACACGAGAACGTTTCGAAATAATGCTTCAATTTCAAACTTTGGGGTTGGTTTCCGATAGCAAAATGAATCAAGTTGGTGCATTGGGGAGGTTATTTTTTGAAATTTCCAATAGTTTTCAAAAGCGCAGGGAAAAACCAAAAAAAAATGAAGGAAAAACGGGAATTTTTACACAAAACCTGTTTTCGCCCAAATCGATTTTTTTATATGGTTATAATTTAAAAACTAGACCACTAAAATTTTCGATTTTTTTGAGAAATTTTTTTTGAAGTGTCGAAAAAAAATTTTGGATCACTAAAAAGTTTTGAAAATGTAATATAAGGTTCCTTATGAGTTGTTCTTGTAGCTAAAAAAAATTAAAAATCGTTAGTCACGATATTTTTTATAAGCATTTATAGTTCAAATTTTTACAAAATCTGTCGATAATGCGAAAATTTACAAGTAATTTTGAAGTTGAAAAATCATAAAATTTGTTGTGTTTATAACCAAGGATTAAAAATACAACACTAAGTTTTCCATAAATTTTCTTTCAAATAGCTATAGAGAAAACTCGAAGAATTATTATAGGAAAAATGTTAAGTGGGTTTGAATTTTAAATTTTTACGAAATAGCGTAACGATAACGATTTATTCTCAAACGATTTTAAATATTTGTTATTATTCAAAAAATATAAGTCGTAGATACTTGAAAATTTTACCAGTTTTTTAGATTGGAGTTTTCCTTACATGATTTAATTTTCAAAATATTTTGTATAAGTAGCTAAGAGTTTAAAATTCAATGCGAGATTTTCTGTAAGTTTAGCTTATATTAATTACAAAAGAAATTAAATTCTGGTATATTCAGGCCATAAACCACCTTTTTCACCAACCATTCGAAATTATATTCTATGCTGACAAATCATCTCCGTTCAGAATCGTTTTTCGTATACAATGATACCTATCATTTAACACTTCTATAATATATAATAATGATCCATAAAGCACCTAATGTACAGCAGAGCGGTACCCACTTACCCACTTTTTTTTTTTAATTTGTTATTTTAATATAATACTTAACTTAAAAGCTTCAAGTTAATACCAACTAATAAATAATAAAATTATAAAAAATAAATAGCATTAAAAATATAATTTGAAGTACCCATAATAAAAATTTTGTTTTTTGCACTATTTTGTACATTTTAACATTTTAATTGCACGTTTTTCAGGTGTTAGCTGCACAAAAATCCGGTCTTTAATTATTACAATATGACAAAGGCGTATATTATAGTTGACAACAGTATTAATCAAAATATTAATTAGATAATAATATTCATATACATTCTATACCAACTACTTTAGTGAATAAAAATAGCAGACATATTCTTTAAGCCCTTAATCATATAATTAAAATATTCACAATAGTATTATACTCTCTTGAGATTAAAATAAGTATAATATTATTTAACTCACCAAGTTATAAATAAATTAATAATATACATGAAATTAAAACAACTTGCTTCTACTCCAAAGGTAATTATTTATACTATTAATCGTTTGCCCTTCATACTCGTAATATTTAAAAAGATAATATTTATACTGTTCTCTACGTGTTTTTTCTGGTGATGATTTCCATGACCAAATTTTATAACAAATTACTATACTAATAACTTGAAATATAGATACCCGATATAGTTTATTGTTACAACAATTTTCGTATAAAATATATTGCAGAAATAAACATACTTTTTACTAACAAAAAAAAATGCTCTTGTCGACTTGATTAAATAAAAAAGTCCATAAATACTGAATTTTAATTTTAAACTTATAAATAGGTACATATATAAAAATTAATATTTCACAACCTAAATATTATTAAATATTATTTTATAATAATACACGAGTATGACATTTTCACGCATTCCATTAATGTGATTGCAAAGTAAACAAATAATTACATATGAATTTTTAATGAACTATGAAAACATTTTTAAAACAATATTATATGAAAAATCTTAAAACATAGAAATATCATAATGTTGTACTTAGCAAACTTATTCCAAATGTTACCTGGAATTATGCTATATTTTCAATATCCCCTTCTTGTGTCTTATGGTAAGTTACTAAATTGAATTCCATAAATTAATGAATAACTAATATAAAAACTAATAAGTATAAAGTAAATCTGTTTGAAAGATTTGTGGAAACAGCTAGCCGAGTGAATGTTTTTTTTTTTTTTTTAAGATTATATTAGAAGAAAAACACTAAATTAATAGGTACGGCTCCAATTAAATTTGTATCCTTAAATTACATAGAACATACTTTACCTATACACTATGGTGTAATCAGTATTAGTATAATATAAATATTTGATGGCTTTATAGTTAATGCTATATTTAATTGGTATATAAAATTATCGATAAGTAGCTGAAAAAAAAAATACATCATTATCATCATTATAAATTAAATTTAGTAAATATTATAAATTTAACTGAAATACCTAGTAGATAACATCTTACAATAATTGAATTATAGACTTTAGTCTTCTATTTAAATTGAATATGATAAATTAGGCTTATATTACTATTTGTATATTGAACAATGAAAAAAAAAATGTAATAATTTATTATTTTTTAAATACGATTTTTCTAAAAATGTATTATAATAACTATGGAATTATGCATTTTAAATCATAAGTTTGTTAAATATGTTATATATAATAATAAATATTAATTTTAAAGGATGTTGTAATTAAGTAACTTAAAATTAATATTCTTGAAAATATGTGAAAATTTAAATATATTCTTACTTGAAAATAGAATAAATAAAAAAACAATATTATTGAATAAAAAAAAACTACACAAAAAGTATCCTATACTTTTTAATATTACAATAGGTACCTACTGTTTGTAATATATTTTGAAAAATGTAAATATTTAATGTTTTCACATATGAGAATGACAAGTATCAGTTTATCTTAAATTCTGAAAGAAAAGTTAAGGTCTATGAAGACTTAATATAATTTGTTTTTCGTTCAAGTAAATGGATAAAGTTAATAAAAACCGCATATAATCTACCTAAATATATTTTTCATATTCATTTATAATGTATTAGCTTGCAAGAAGTGTAAATCGTTGATTTATTAAAATAAATGTTCGTTAAAATATTTTTTTTAAATTTATGCTCTATGGACCATTTATAAAAACAATATACTAAAAATAACTAAAAGAAACTGTACCTAAGTAAATAATAATCGTATATTTTAGTTTGTTTTTTTTTTTTTTTTATCATTACAGTTGTCATTAAACAAAAATAAATTCAATATTAATTATTTTACAAAATAATTTCGATTTTCTGATAGGAATACTTGATATATTTTATATAATATTATAATACAATAAATTAATATATTATTATATTAATTGTCTCTGTGAGCTTTGATAACTTTTTTATGGACAAAATACATCCTTGTTAAATAATTTGGTCACCTAACACTAACCTTTAGCGTAACATATTATGTGGGTAAATAATATTTTTGGTTTTCCAATTCGACGTATAGATGATATTTCCAACATATCAAATTTATATAGTTGTCCCATCTGGAATTACCAGTGTATATTTTTTTACCATTTAAAAGCAGAATTTAAAATAATATTTTTTTTTTAACATTCTTTAAGGTTTTTAATAATTTTCTAATATTCTTTTGTAAAGTATTTTATTTGTTTTTATAATCAAGGTCACAAATGTAACAATTATTGTTTTCTAAGATTTTATGGAAGCATGCAGCATGGCAGTATTTATCCTCGTACACTTTGTTACCTACCCATTTATGCCTCTTATTGTGTGGTTCTAATTGTATGCAATTGATTATTTTATACTCATCTTTCACAGACAACACGGAGTTTCTTTTACAACTTTCAATGAGTATTTGCCGATTATTTAAAAAATAATAATAATTCTATTGCTGAATTTATTACTTTTTATAACTTATAGGATAGGAAATGGGCTTAAACCCGAACGAACTCACAGTGCCACATCGTTGTATCTCAGCTTTCTATGGCAAATTTTTTATTTATTTAATAGACTTGTAATCATTATTTAAAAATAAACTGAAAAAATTGTAATTACTTAATGTATATAATAAAAAAATTTTCTAGTCGTATTAAATTCGAATTTACTAGGGAAAATATTTTACCATTTTTTTGCATTAAATTAAAATATCATTTACCTTTACAGATAGAACCACTGACATATTCATATTTTATAGCTCAATATTCCATGAATGGTAGTTGATCCATAAAACTATACTTAATATTCGCTCCATGATGTGCTCTTTCATTTAAAATAAAAACCTACTTGACAATCGGTTGAATGGTTCTCGAGATCATTAGCATCTAAAACTCATACATGACGTGTCATTCAGCACATATCTATGTCAAAATTTACTAAAATTCGAATGCAGTATCACATATAACCAGGTATAATTATTGTAAATCTAACTATCTAGAGATCCACTTAGGCATACACAATAAATGTCAACAAAATCAGTCTCCAGCAGCTTAAAAGGGTTTCTGTAACATAAACATGTATAAAAAAATTATACAAATAAATAATAATATTATGTTATCTGCATTTGCGTCGTCTTGTAGTATATTTAACTTGAAATTGTATCTATCGACAGAATATGACATTTCTTTATATAGTTTCATTTTCGTTGTATTCTAATATTTTGGAATAGGATTAAAAATAACAGTTTTTAATTTTTTTTTTTTTTTTTTGTCATTCTGTGTAAATCGTATTTGATCGCAATGAACTAGTTGTAGACTGTAAAACATGTAAAATATAGTTATTTATTTATTCGTTTTGTATTTCAACTAAAACCATTGTTCGTTCAAACAGATTTCATTTGAAACGCTTTTTATTCCCCGTACATGCATTGTTATTATAGCAGCATAGCGCATAACCTATTTTGATATCGAGCGGATCATAAATATTGTACAATAATAGGTATTTTGTTAAAAAGACAAATATTCGGGGTTTGAATCAGTGACGATTGTACACGAACTGTAAACCATTATATATTAGTGCGGGGTCGTTAAGCTGTAGTGGGAATACTAATTAGACAAAATAGTGAGAGAGGGTGACACCATGCGACTAAAGTAATTAATTCTACAAAGTACCTATTTGGACGGCGTGTAGATAATTATTTGTAAATTATAGCGTCTCGGCAATAAAGTATGACTTACACCATGTAACTTATACGAAATAAATAAATTGATCTGGACGTGGAAATTATGACAAATACGACGTAAAAACAGTAATGATGAATAAAAATATACGAAATGCTCGATAGCACTAGTGGCACTAGTACGAGTGGTGGGTGATTTTTCCTCTTCACAAAACTGCAATAAACGTATAGAACTATAATATTATGTGTGTAATCGAAAACTTTATGCTCGCCGTAAAAATATAAAAAAATATCCAATTGAAGCCTGTCACAGTTAAAATATATATAATTTCAGAAATCGTTACTAGTTTTACGTGTATTCGATTAAAAAAAGGACATATTTATTTTCCTAGAAAGAAACAGATTTCATATGTTTACTTGGTTTATATCGACTTAACATGATTGAACTCCTTGATCTCAACTATTACATACTGAGCGCTCTTGTGATATTATAATTTTAAGTGTTTTTTTTTTTTATTTGTATAGTATTTAATATATACGGGTGTTATGTATGTGGAAATCGCACTCAAGAATATAATAAATTCAAGTAGAAAATGCTCACGTATTACAACGCATCGTCGAATGAATATTTTTATTTCGATTTCCTGATCAATTGACCACGAAATCCTTTATATCCTTTTGTTTTTTTTATGAGATTCCAATGGGACTTTTTTTAAATCTTCGAGGCTTTGATTGTGTACTAACACGTTGATGGCATTTATAAGACTTAGCTCTATACGGCGTTTTATATAAAAAATTCTAAGTACGAACATGAAGTCACGCACGTATAATATAAAATAGTTCGTTTCCCAAGTATTGTGCTATACATATTACAATAACACGAATCATTTAATTTTAATTTTTTCCTATTCGTAAAAACGTACTTTTCTAAATTTTGAGTATCTTTGCAGTATTTTATAGTTTAGTGTAAAATGTTAGATGCACATTTTTATACATTAAAAAAATACAACTTTAGGACTTATACATAATAAAGTTATCTAGTTTTTGTTTTTAAATTTTTAATAACCAGCTTGAATTTGCAATCTGTAATACCTACTTAAGTATTTATACTCTAATACATTTTTATAAATAAAAACGTCTATAATTTAAAATGTTATACTATATATTTTTTAATTAAATATTTTTTTTCCAATATTTTAATAATTGAACATTTTAAATATTGTTTGAAATCTTATAATATTTTACAATCTTGTATATTATTATCCATTAATTAACATTTAATCATAATCATATTAACTTATAAATTATTTTAT